>VSMD01129912.1:0-122484 GCA_008750895.1 Mirza zaza | reverse complement strand
GCTGTTTTGTGGTCAGCTCTTTTTGGTTGTACCATTGTACCTTCAGCCAAGCCTGTCCAATATTGAACTCATTAGTGTCCCCTACTGCTTCTTGATTAAGAAACCAGGCATTAATAGAGAAAAAAAAGATCCCGGAGTAAGGGCGCCCTAGAAGAATTAGTGCTCTCGGTACAGTTACCTTGGGAGGGGTGCCTCCTTTGGATCCTGGTCAGTACCTGCTGCTTCTTGGCGCAGCCAGTCCCTGTAATACTTGATAGCTGCAGTTGTCAGGAGAACTAATTGGATGATTCTCCCATCTAATAAGGCAACCCTGCCTTTCCTATGGCCCTCCTACTTTTCCTTATTGGTTGTATTATGTATGTGAATTGTTTTAGTTTAACCCTGAAGCATTTGCCCTTTGGATTTTCTCTTCCAGGAACATTGAGAACTCTATCTTATCTTTTACATGAAAGGGGTAAGAATAAAATCTGATAATTAACAAAATTTGCGAATTAACACTATGTTCTCTATGCTTATCATTCATTTTAAGAAACCTATGGCTCAGTTTCTTATTTTTTATTATTCCAGTTATAGAATAACATGTTGTGAAATGTTTCAAAATTTTTGGAATTTGATCAACTATATCTTTATAGTTTACTTTAATATTCTAAAGTTTAATGGAATTGAAGAAGAGATCAATTTCTGAAATAAGAAGAAGATGTAAATAATCTTGGGTTAAATACATGTAAGCACTGAAATCCAATGTTCCCATGTTAGGAAGATTTGTGAAATATGTCTACCCTCCTGTACTTCCATTCAACTCCCTAAAAACCCACTGGACAACCCAAATTTTGCAGCACACACATTAAATCACCTACTAAGCCACTTTCTGAATACTTCACTTGCTGTGACGATGTACATGCGAAACTCAGATAGTTTTCATTTGGCATGATAATTTTTATTAATTTTATACTGATTTATTTACTATTTTCATGTATTCATCTATGTTAAACCACACATCAGAGCAAATGAAAAATGCACTGGTTCCAAACAAATATACCTGTGAGAAATTACCAGTGTATTTGAGAACAAAAAATGCAAAAACTTCTGTGAGGCAATCCCAGAATAGTAAAAACAGTGTTGAACTTGGGATCAGAAGACCTAGGTTTAACTCTTAGCTCTGTCATTTTATTACTATTTGACCTTGGTAAACTTATCTATAAATGCCATTTTTATCATCTATAAAATGAGAAACATCCCTTTACTATTTACCTGAATAAATTGATGTCAAATTAAATTAGAAAAGTCATGAGAACACTTTGTAAACTCCATAGTATTATGTAAAAATATTGTTTATAATTGAACTTATTTGTGCATTGAACTTTCCCACTAACTAATTATTTGTAGACATATTTAATATAACTCTTAATCTCATCATTACTGGATTTGGAATGACAAGTTTGATTCCTTTATTCATTCAACAGATATTCACTGAATATTCAGTCTCTACCAGGCACTGTGAATTCGATAGGAAACAAGACAGTTCCACTTCCTGCCTTGAGGGGCTAATGATTTATCTGAAAGAGACAATACAAACACAAAATAACATCTGTGATTCACTGATCTCTGATTAACTCAGCAAGTGTGTTTCCACTCAACCATTTCTTTTGGGCAACCTTTCTCCATTCACCTTTTCTTCTGAAAACTTTGTGAAGATCAAAAGTCGGGATTTGGCTATGCTTGAATCACTGCGTGCCTGCGTGATAATCAATATCATAATAAAGGCTACGTAACAACAATATGCAATGTTTTCTTTTCTGAGAATTGAGGTAATCACTTTAAAGTTAACAAAATTATGTATACTCATGACCGTTCCTTGGTTTGACTCATAATAAGGCTTGTCACCTTTCTCTTTTATATGATTAATCAGATACTCTCCTTTACAAAATCAATATTATTTTAGGAGCTCCAACATATGAATTTTATTTTGATTGGATATTGGAATACAGTAGAAAGGATGCCAGAAGGTAAGGACTTTGTCCTGCATATTCCCCAAATTTGAGTCTATACTTAATTATACTTAATTTTGTACAGCAGGTTCTCATATGGACTCTATCAAATGACATTCTAAGCTTAACATTTATATAAAATTTACTTAGGCCTTCTGCAATGTGGACTCAAGAATATCCAGGAAGTTTTAGGAAAGTAGAATAGCACTGCAATAAAAATGGGAGTACACATATCTTTTCAGTATACTGAATGCACATCCTTTTGATATATACCCAGCAGTGGGATTGCTTATTCATATGATAGTTCTATTTTCTATAAACTATTTTTAAAAATTATTTTTATTTTTTATTTCAGCATATTATGGGAGTACAAATATTTATGTTACGTATATTGCCTTTGTCCCACCAGAGTCAGAGCTTCAATCTTGTCCATCCCCTAGATGGTGTACACCACACCCATTAGGTGTGTATATACCCATCTCCTCCTCCCCTCTACTATCTGCTCAACACTTGATGAATGTTACTACTATATGTGCACGTAAGTGTTGATCAGTTAATACCAATTTGATGGTGAGTATATGTGGTGCTTGTTTTTCCATTCTTTTGATATTTCACTTAGTAGAATGGGCTCCAGTTCTCTCCAGGATAATACAAGAGGTGCTAGATCACCATTGTTTTTTGTGGCTCAGTAGAACTCCATGGTAGACATACATCACATTTTATTAATCTACTCATGTATCAGTGGGCACTTGGGTTGTTCCTACATCTTTGCAATTGTGAATTCTGCTGCTGTAAACATTTGAGTGTAGGTGTCTTTTTTATAGAGTATCTTTTTTTCCTGTGGGTGAATACCCAGTAGTGGGATTGCTTGATAAAATGGTAGTTGTACTTTTAGCTCTTTGAGTTATCTCCATACTACTTTCCATAGAGGTTGTACTAGTTTGCCGCCCTAGGCAAAGAATTTATGAAAAAGACTCCAAAAGCCATCACAGCAACAATAAAAATAAATAAATGGGACCTGATCAAGTTAAAGAGTTTCTGCACAGCCAAGGACACAATCAATAGAGCAAATAGCCCACAGAATGGGAGAAAATATTTGCATGCTACATATCCAATAAAGGGCTGATAACTAGACTCTATAAAGAATTCAAGCAAATCGGCAAGAAAAAAAATCAAACACTGCCATTAAAAAGTGGGCAAAAGACATGAACGGAAACTTTTCAATGTAAGATAGAGTAATGGCCAAGAAACATATGAAAAACTGCTCAACATCTCTAATCATCAGGGAAATGCAAATCAAAACCACAATGAGATGCCAATTAACTCTAGTGAGAATGGCTTTTATCAAAAAGTCCTAAAACAACAAATGTTGGCGTGGATGCGGAGAGATAGGAACACTTGTACATTGTTGATGGGTAGTTCTATTTTTAGTTTGTTTAGGAATCTCCATACTATCTTCCACAGTGTCTGTATTCCTACCAGCAGTGTACGAAATTTTTCTCTTTTTCATACCCTCGCCAACACTTGTTATCGCTTGTCTTTTTATTTATTTTTATTTATTATTTATTTCATCATATTATGAAGGTACAAATATTGTTAGGGTTACAAATATTGCCCCTGTCCTCCCCCCTCCCCCCAATGTATCCAATCCCCTGGTGGTGTGCACCACACATGTTATGGAAGCACACACCCCTTTCCTCCTCCCCCCTCCCCCCAATGTATCCAATCCCCTGGTGGTGTGCACCACACATGTTATGGAAGCACACACCCCTTTCCTCCTCCCCCCTACCACCTGCCTACCACCCAATAAAAAGTTTTGTTTTGATTTTTTTTTTGACATTTTGGTTACATTGTATATCTTTGCCTCTCCCTAAGAAGGGTTAGAGTTATGCCCTTCCCCTCCAAAATACTCGTCACCTCCCTAAGATTGGGTCCCCCCCCCCGAATCCCTGGTGAGCATTGCCACCATTTGAAAACCATAGTTTTCATCAGTCAGTACCAATTTGATGGTGAGTAGATGTAGAGCCCATTTTCCATGTCTTGTGTCGCTTCACTTTGGATAACGGGCTTAAGCTTATTCCAGGATAGCATAAATGGTGCTAGCTCACCATCCTTTCTTAGGCTTGAGTAATATTCCATTGTGAGGATATACCACATTTTAATTATCCACTCATGAATTGATGGGCTCCTGAGTTGTTTCCATGACTATGCAATAGTGAATTGTGCTGCTATAAACATTTGGGTGCAGATGTCTTTATAATAGAATGTCTTATGCTCTTTTGGGTAGATGCCCAACAATGCTATTGCAGGGTTGAAAGGAATTTCTAATAGCCATCCTAACATGTGAGTTAAAGTCTCATTGTGGTTTTGATTGGCATTTCCCCAATGGTTGGTGTTGTTGAGCAACCTTTTATGTACTTGTTGACCACTCTTTTGTCTTTGAAGAAATGTCTATTTGTGTCCTATGTCCATTTTTTAATGATTGTTTGTTTTTCTGGTATTGAGTTTTGTGTGTTCTTTATATACTCTGGATATTAACCTTTATCAGATATATGGTTAACAAATATTTTCTCCCAATTCATGGACTGCTTTTCCATTTTATTGATTTCTTTGCTGTGCAGAAACTTTTTAGTTTGATATAGTCCCATTTACTTATTTTTGATTTTATAGTTAGAGCTTTTGTTATAATATCCAAAAAATTATTGCCAAGGCCAATGTCAAGGAGATTTCCCCCTGTGTAATCTTCCAGGAATTTTATGGTTTCACATCTTACGTTTAGGTCTTTTATCCATTTTGAGTTGATTTTTGTATATGAGGTAAGATATAGGTCCAATTTCATTCTTTTGATGTGGATATTCATTTTACCCAGCAGTATTTGTTGAAGAGAGTGTCTTTTCTTTTTGGTGCCCTTGTTGAAAATTAGTTAACCATATATGCCTGGCTTTATTTCTAGGCTCTTTATGATGTTCCATTGTGCTATATATCAGTTTTTAAAGAGCCTAGAATTTAAAGCAAGACTATCTGTGTACAAATCTCAGCTCCACTTGACCAAAATTACTTCATTTCTTTTTCTTTCATATTAATAACATGATAATAGTATGTACTTCATGAGTACATATTAAATGAGTAAACATGTAGAAACAGATTGGCATATAGTTTTTGCTTTATAACTATTGATTATTATTATGAAATATTGTTTGTATCATCACAATAATTTTTATGGCATTTTGTATATAGTAGGTGATAACTGTTTAATTAATGAAATAAATTTTACTTCTTCCACATATTTACTTTGTTTTTTAAGAAATTATTATTATTATTATTAATGATCATAGCAAGTGAGGCCTAGCTGTGCATGTTTCTGACCACGCCTTTCTCCCAGACTCTCACATTTGAATGAGAGAGCAGATAAAAGACTCTGAATCACATCTAGTAATAGCACATCTGTTGAGGGTTCCAGCAGAGAATTAGATGGATGATCAGAAATGACTTTATAAAGGCTGAGTGATTTGTATTTCTCCTGACATGTTACATATAGACCACGCACATAACTGACCTTCTGATTTTCCTTACTCTATTTGTTTAGGGCAAACACTATGTCGTATGGTTGGACTTTGAATATTCATCAGTTTTTCTAGGTTGGAGAATCTCAATTCCAGAAGCCTTTTGGTGTATAGGGGATGTTTGTGCATGTGTATGTGTGTGTGTGTTTGGACAGAGGTGAGACTGTGGCTTCCAGTCTGGAGGAGACTGGACATGCAAGTCTAGAGTCTCTATCAATCCATATAATTTTGCCACATATCCACATTTATAGTTGTGGACACTTGTAGCTTGCCTATGCCTACAGTATGCTGTTGGGAATAGTTTAGACTAAAGTTAGCAATACATTTAGGCACTTAAATTTAATGCTAACTCTGTAGTTTCTATGCTGCCAAGGATCACTTTGTGGTTCTCTGGAGTGGAACACTGTGGGTTAGCTGTTCTCTGGTCCCGGTAACTTAGAGGTAAGGTTAGATGCCCCAGCGTCATCCTAGAGAAGAAGTTATTAATCAGTATTAGATCATGGGCCACTTTGAGAAACTGATGAAACTATGAACTCTGCCTCCTGGTAAACTTGTGTACTTCAACTCACAGTAAATTTGCCTTAGAATCTCAAGATTTTAAAGATCCCTGAGTTATTTTCACAAAGTCTTCTCAAGAGATCCAGTAGCATTCAATTGGCTTTATTGTGCAAGAATGAAAATATTAAATGTGGCATGAATGTAAAACACAAGGAGAGAAGAGAAAGGAGCTGGATCTGTGAAAATCACATTTTCTTTTGACTGAAGGCAGGCAAATGGCTGAAGAAGAGTTTGAAGTCGTCATTTGGTTTCAGCAAAACCTATGAAAATAATGGTAGTTTAGGAATTTAGCACATAGTGTGTTAAAAGTTTTCATGATATGTAGGCTTTTATTTAGCTTATATAATTGTACTCTTATGTCTGTATCCAAGGAGTTTGTCAAATTAAATTTAAATATTTAAGATTGACATATAGTGAAATGAAAGTAATAGACTTCACCTAATATTTACAGAAAGCAACCTTTTTATCTGCTTCTTTATAAGTGATATTATATAGTGGTTTTAATTTAGAAACTTAAGTTCATGAGTTTTATACAAATGTTAACTATTGAAATAATTATTACTCCATTAAAAACATAATCATGTAATATATTTTAGATCAACAAAATATATGGTAACTACATGTTAAATTACTTGCTTTCATGTTGTCAATATTCATTTTTTCATTTTGTTTTCTAAAATTTAATAAGCCAAATTTTCTTCCAGCTTATTATCTTTTTTTTTTAACAAATGTCCTATTAAATAGCAAGTAAATAACACAATTTACAAATTGATAGTCTAAGAAAATCATGGTGTTTTTTTTCTGCAAGTTGGCCTATTTGGAATTAGATGACATAGTAATTATACTCCACTATCTGAAATTAAACAGGTTTGCTTTGGCTCTCATTTTGTACTTTCTAGCTGTGATAATTTACTTAACACCTTTAGGCCTATTCTTTCTTTATTCCTAAATTTGAGATGGTATTCAAATTTGTTGCATATGGTTGTTATAGGAACCAGCTGACATAATTACATACTGTTCTTATCATTTGGTAAAGATTTAAGGTATAGGTTAAAAATAAATGTTAATATTTATTAATTTTACTTTACCTTTTCAATACATTACGCTTTATGGATTGATCAGTTTTTAAAATTCTTTCACATATGCATTCTCACTTGAGCCTCACAGCAATCAGAATTATGAGAAAGTAAAAGTTCAGCAAGAATAAGGACCAGACCTTGGTCATTAGGCAAGAAGATGGAAGAAGTGGCCTCCTCTGGTCTAATGCTAGTTACATCATGTCACAGGCCATTGTGTGGTATTTTAGATCATAAAACATATAGGTAGTCTGATGGACTGGAAGTATTTGTTGTAAAGAAATTCAAGATTTTGTTAACTTTCTCCACAAATTACCCTGCACTTTTTGGCCATTTTCTATTTTATTAATCTTTCTCTTTATTTAACTTCTTCCCATAAGTTTCAAATTATTTTAGGCTCTGTCATTATCCATTGATCCACATAATAAACAAGGACATTTGCATCACATTCAATTTTCTGAAAGCACCCTTTTAATATTTATGTGTTT
The DNA here is from genome assembly GCA_008750895.1 of Mirza zaza. Classification (NCBI taxonomy): domain Eukaryota; kingdom Metazoa; phylum Chordata; class Mammalia; order Primates; family Cheirogaleidae; genus Mirza; species Mirza zaza. Next base: position 114,811 of record VSMD01129912.1, on the reverse strand, counting down.
TTCAAGTTAAGCATGATAATTCTTCCATGGGTTTATCTTAGAATAGGAGAAATTTGAGATGTCTAACTTCAAGGGTCTTTTCAGAAATGATATCTGAAATAAAGGAATGCACGGGAAATGTATCATTCCCTTTCACTCTGTTCATACCAAAATGAGAGTATAGAAGCATTGTTAGGAAATTAAAATTTATTTAAACTCACATTCTATATGAGTTCTAAGAAAATTTATTTTTGAGATAAAAAATCATGAAAGTGTTAGTGTTTTTCTCTACTGTCATAGTTTGTGCATGGATAAGGATGAAATAAACCTAATAGGTTCTGGAAGTATTGCAACTTTCAAAAAAAAGTTTGATAACAAAATCTCCAATTTTCTTCATTTTGTGAAATAAATTTTTTTTTTCTTGGAACAGACCCTAGTGTTGTAGCCATGCTGTGGTTCTGCCAAATCAAAAATGTTAAGTACCCTATTTTGCCTGTTCCCGTAAAACAATTTATCTATAGGTACTGTTTTAAAATTTATGATTATATTGATGAATCCATGTTTCTTCTCTGGATTGTTCATTTTATTTTTGCCCATTTACCTGTTGTCTTCTTTGATGTTTCCTTAGTGTTTTTATGCCACGGTTGAAGTAACTGGGACTGCAGTAGTCTCTGGGATGCTTGTGGTGATGGAGTCTGAGGCAGTGAGGTACTGTGAAGAAGTGATGGACTCTTTGGAAGCTTCTGGAAGGACTACACTGTTAACCACTGGTTCAGTGGCAAGAATTGGTGTAGGCTCAACAGTAGCAGTGGTGGTGATGGTGGGGATGGTTGTTTTAGCCTCAGTTTTCTTTGGAGGAATGGCAAAAAGTGATGCATGTCGGTGTGGGTGGCGTGCCATGGTGGGTGAGTGAATATTTGGCAGGACTTGCTGCTGAGTAATCTGGGCATGTGGCGTATAAACAGCTGGTTTTGCATAATATGTGTGAGGCATATATGGACTATTAATCAGTATAGCTGGTCTACGTTGGTAGAAATTTGGTTCATAATGAGGATAGCTATTCAGCATATAAAGAATTGGGACATATGAAACTGTTTTCTGATTGAACAATCTTTCATTCTCACGGCACTGCAAAAAAAACCATAAATTATGCAGAATAATATTATAAACCTGAATATAGAGATATCTTCAATCAGCATTTTTGAGATAATATAGTATTTGACGTTGAGAAAGCACTATATTGGAAGTAGTAAACCCAGCAATTATATTATTTTACAAAGTATGGATTTATATGTTTCCCTTCTACTTCATGATTTTCAATATTATAAAATATTTTAAATACTATAAAAATATTTGCTTTAAACAAATTAGATGAGGTAATTCATAATGTAAACCACACTGCCCAGAGCTTGGCATATGTGTGGTAAGTGACCTAAGTACAGAGTCTAAAAAACTCAGGGAGAACTTTGACATGTAATACACATGTGGACACACATGATCACACACATATACATATGTAATCTCACCACATATTTGTAATTTCACACAGATTTTATTAATCTGGAGATTAGCCTGAAGGTACATTTGGTTTTTTTCTAAATTAATTACAGCATAATAGTAAAATAATATGATGTGGAAGGATTTCTGGATTTTCTTTTCAGTTTAATTTTCTCCATAAAGATCAGATAGGGAGTTTTCTATTTTTATCTGCCTGTGTTCTATCAATTACATGCAGCCATAAAAATTTGTTAGTAAATCTTTCATATGAATAGAAATAAATCAAGAAAATTATGTACAAAGCATCCATTTCTCAAAAAAAGAGACATATTTAAATGTATTCAAACATATGTGGGAAACAAAAAGGGGAAGTAAAAACAAGTGTATGACAAGCATTCAAAAATGAGTCAGAGACGAATCTTTTCCTGACTTTTAAAAAGTGGACAGGAGAGATATTAAGCTTTACTTTTGTTTTCATTTTTTTCCCCCAATATCAATGCTAAGGAAAAAAAACACCTTTTTCTTGGTCTGATAGCCTTAAAACATGGCATGTAATTCAAGATAATACCTGCAGAGATAATGCCTATAGAGAAAATTTCTTTCTCTATAAAATAAAATAATACATTTCTCATATTATTAAATATACATGAAAACCAAAGATACATGAGTTGGGTTATGCAATGAAACCAAGACTTTCAGATGAACATCAAGGTTAATTCACATTATCTGTTGCTTAAGTGATTTTTTTTTTTTTGGCAAAGATTATTAGACTACTTTATGGAGAATAATTATTTATTTACTTTTGAGACAGAGTCTCTCTGTCACCCTGGTTAGAGTACAGTGGTGTCATTGTAGCTCACTACAAACTCAAACTCAAACTCAAGCTATCCTCTTGCCTTAGCCTCCCAAGTAGCAGGGACTACAGGTGCATGCCACGTTGCCCAGCTAATTTTTCTATTTTTAGTAGAGGCTAAATTTTCTATGTTTAGTAGAGACGGGGTCTTGCTTTTGCTCTTGCTCAGGCTGGTCTTGAACTCCTGAGCTCAAGCAATCCTCCTGCCTCGGCCTCCCAGAGTGCTAGGATTACAGACGTGAGCCCTGTGCCCAGCCTTACATATTTAGTTATTAGACAGAAGACACTTTAGTATGATTGATTTTTTAGAATATTATATCTTGGAATTCATATCTCTAATAGAAATAATTAAAATAAACTTACTGCTGATCGTTCCTGGTTTTGCACCACTGCAGCCTGGGGAGTTCCAGAAAAAGAAATAATGAGAAATAAGAAATAAAAAAAGGAAAGCAGACTTGTTTTGCTTTGTTTTGGCTTAGAAAAATACTTTTTGTGTTAAAAACAAAACTTTTTTTGCTTTCATTTTCATTTTTTGTTTCTTTAAGACAGAGACTTTTTCTGTTGCCTGTGTTAGAGTGCAGTGGTGTCATCATAGCTCACTGCAACCTCAACCTCCTGGGTTTAAGCGATCCTCCTGCCTCAGCCTCCCAAGTAGCTGGGACTACATGCGCACACCACCATGCTGCCTGGTTAATGTTTGTATTTTTTGTAGAGACAGGATCTTGCTATGTTGCTTAGGCTGGTGTGGAATGCCAGGCCTAAGGAATCATCCTGCCTCAGCCCCCCAAAGTGTTGTCATCCCAAAGGATTACAGGCATGAACTGCCTTGCCTTGTCCCATTTGAATATTTTAAAATATTTTTCATGATTATTTAATCTATGAGGCCTGCAAACTAATCAAGAAACAACAGTAATCTACTGATTAAAATAGTAATAATGAACTTCATGTTTAACTTGTCCTTAAATATCACCACCCACAAAAAAAATTCTCTGTTGAAAATAATCTGATCATATGACCTTTTTGCCAACAAATACACATATTTTCTTAAATGAAAAATATGGATAACCTATATTCAGTTTGTACTAAATATATGTTGTTAAAAATTAGAGGAGAATTGAGCATATTTTCCTTTGCTCTCATACCATGATAATTCATGATGTTACTTAGAAGATTTAAAATATTGCTTCTTGCATAACCTTAATATATAAATGACATATAAATAATAGTGTTTTTAAAATCATCTTTCATTTGTTTTTATAGTTCTTAATTCTGGAATGTAGTGTACATAGGAAATCAAGAATGTGGAAACAATTTTATAGACGTGCATATATAAAGCTTTGAAGAACTCCCAAAGGTTTTATAAACTTTTGAGATGAGATGATAATATTAAATATTCTTAAATTGACAGTTCTAGTTTGGGATATTTCACACATATTCCTTGGGTATAAAATGACTCTAGAAACCTTTTGGAAGCTATGGGTATGGAAAATCATAAATTTAATAAAGGAATAAAATTCAGAGTGTGTTGAGACAAAGACTTGTTTTTCTCTAAATGTATTAAATCATTAGTTTAAAATTAAAATAAATAATATGAGTATTATAGAAACTTTACAATCAAAAATCTTTATAAACTAAATACTTAATACAGTATCAACCTATATTATATATTCCTACTATCTGCTTGTATAAAAAATATCCTGCTTTTTCTCAAGAAACATGATCTGTTATGTCTCCATTTATCTCATAGTTTTCATACTTACATTTTTATGGTTGAAAAATAAATGATCAATGATTATGTCATGAAATGTTTCTTTTTTATTGTTATCTCCTTAGGATAAAATTTTAATTATAGATAGAGAGATGAATAACATCTGTATACCAATGGTCTTTTAATAGTTTTTATTGACTCTTTAGTTTTCCAAAAATATGATTGGGGACAAAAATTCTTTGATAGGAATTATCAAACTGTTGTGCAAAAAAGTTGTGCCAACTTATAATGCTGTGAGTTTGTATAGTTGATCACATAATTGCTAGTAAAAATATCATCTTAACTATTTTTGTTTGGGGGCAAAGTGATAAATTAGCACCTAAAGGATGGTATCACAGTGTTGATTTCATTTGTGCAATTTTGACTACTCATAAGATTGAGTGGTAAATCAATAAACTTTAATTTTTATTTTGTGTTATTTGTTCATGTCCATGGGACTTGAAGCCTTTGTAAAATGTGGAGTGACTGGGGGATAAAGTAGGCACAAGAAGCTCAAGAAGAGGTTGCAGAAGAGCAGGTGGTTGTGGATCATTTAAAGATGTAAATTTTAACTGCTACCACTCAAAGAGAAAACCAAAGTTCCAAATGTGCAGGTGGCCATCGATAAAATGTAATTCCAAAGAATAGATGACAGAAAAGAAATGCAAAAGTTATAGTAATTAAAATTTTTAAAAAGTAATTTTGACTCCAAGAATTTACCTAGTAGAATTTTTTAATAGGTATTAACTTTAAAACAAGTCTAAACTTAATAATAACTGAATTCAGAAACAAAGACTAATGCCCTTCAAAATTTTACAGCCAAGGAGGGAGGACATAGACTGTTATCTCTGTTTGCCTCCTTTTTCTTGCTGTTGGCAAATACAGTTCCATGAATTCCTAGATGAACATGAAAATAAAACATGGTGATAGCCAAAACAGCAATGAAAACAAGTCAAAAAATTGTAAGGAAAAAAAAAAAAAAACCTTTTTCTTGGTCTGATTAAAACATGGCATGTAATTCAAGATAATGCCTGCAGGCCTGACCTGTTTAGGGACATGGATCCCTGGAAAGGCATAATAAAAGATAAAATAATTATCTGAATGTTAAAAGTAGAAAGAAGGGTCAAGGTCTTTGAAACTGGTAGAAAAGTTTAACCAAACTCCTGATCTTTTCAGGATCTAGTTCCTAAAGAGACTGGAGTCTGGATGAGATAGAAATTTAATTAACATAATTTCTGATCCTAGACTATGATTTCTGTATTTATTCTTATGAATTATCTTTCGATTATTTTATAATTTTAAAATATTTTCAATATCATTTTTACCCCCAAATGTATTTTCTCTATAGTATGAGAATTTTAAAGGTTTTTTATAAATGAATGTGATTTCTTAATTCATCAGAACTAAATGGATGTCCAGAAGAATATGATTTTAATTTTATAATAGAAATCAATATCAAGATAAATTTACTTTTAAGGAAACATAGCAAGTATGCAGCTATTTTGTTTTATGAAATGTAACTGCATATAGAAATTTGCATAATTAGAACCTTTACATAAAAGTTTCTTAAAGTCTTAATAAAAATTTTTTATATGAAATTAACTCACCAAAAAAGGCAAGGTTGATACCAGGACATTCACAACTAGAAGAAAATGCTTCATTATTGCACCTAAAAATAAATTTTAAAAAATTAAAAGGATTATTTCTAACAATTTAGGAGTGTTTTGGATGCAATGTTTGCTTTGGTTAAGAAAAAAAAAAAGTAAATTTACAAGTAGATTTAGCCAATGTGAAAAATCTATTTTAACAAAAGTGTGAGAAAATCAAACTTGGGGTAAAAAAATTTTTGAATTTAATTTTTGACAATAATAATGGAATTACCATTGCAAGTTTAATTATCTACTCATTTAATATATACCAAGAACCTACTAGGAACAAGGTACTATGCCAAATGTTGAGATTATCAAGGTTAATCTGATACAAGTATCATCAATTTAACAAGTCAAATTTTTATCCAGCTTAACAGATGTCCTATTAAATAGCAACTAATACAATTTATATATATGCCAATCTAAGGAAATCACAGCATGTGTTTTCTGTTTTCCTGCAAGTTAGTCCATTTCAAAATAGATGCAATGTTGGAAATACAGTGGCAACATACACAAATCACTGTAAGAGGAAAGAAAGTGGAAAATGCCACAAAAGTGATTTTCTACCAATAGAAAGTTTCAGTCAAGAGAGTCAATAGTCTTTGTGTAGAATATAACATATAAGTGGGACTTGCCTATGCAGATTTTAATGGAAAGGAAAACATTTCAAGTAGAGGAGAAAACTTTAAGAATATCTATGGATATTTTTGACTCAAGTACTGTATGAGAAGGGAAAGATAATGTTGAAAAGAAAGGTTAGAGCAGAAAACATAGACATTTTAAATGCCAGGTTAAAGAGATAGGCATGCGTTGTAAACAACAGAAAACAATTGAGAGTTTTTGGACTAGAAACTAGTGTGACTATGCATGCCTTGGGAGGAATAAGTTCTAGCTTTGGTCATGTGATTTCCCTTCCCTGTACCTTACATTTCTTACCTGTCAAGTGAGGGTTCGAACTGGGAGATTTCTAAAATTCTAAGATTCTGTGATCAATTTAACAGAAGCACACAGGATACATTGGGAAGTAGAGGGTTATGAAATCACATTCTTCATAATCTACTTCTCCAGTAATCATAAGTGATATGACTAACTTGATTGTTCTTATAAGGAGTACAGATATGGCAATTCCAGTGGCCTTGACTGAAATTTAATTCAAGACATAAATTAGCCTTACTTTGTAAAGGAGTATACAGTACCATACCTTCTTACTTGATTTTTAATAAATTATATTTTTAAACAATAGTATATAGCACTTTAAACTTTTGATATTTAAGTACATATTGTATTTGTGAAGTGAATACAAACTACATCTTGTTGCAGCTATTGTTATTTCCATACTTGTATAAAATTGAATCACTACAAGCTGTGCTTTTAAAAAGGGAGTCATAGAATTAAAGCCTGGGTAGAGAAAGGGAAGCACATCAGACTCCATTTGCCTCTGGTTCTCATGGCTACTAAACTGACTTCAGAATGGCCCGTAGGATACCACTGAATGGAAAAGAACTTATGTGGAATCAAATCGGAACAACCTGAGCAAACTCATGTTTCCTCTAGTGAGATGGAGCTCCTTATTAATTCTTCACCTGCTAATTAAGATTATAGACTGAAAATCTTTGTGTGGTCAATCACAGACTTCTTTTTAATTCACATGAAGTGATACAACCCACCCTCCCCACACATACACAAGAAAATATTCTGCAAAATGATACTAATTCTTCCCTTTTTAGCATAGACATAAATAACAGAGATATGACCATACTTTATATACCAGCTATTTAAACCAATAGTACTTACATTTGCCCTCACTCCTTGGTAAGAAGAAATGATTTGTGAAATGGCAGAATGATTTAGCTCTCATTAGTATTTGCAAGGTATGTTTTAAAACAATAATTATACTATAACAAAGAAAATTATGACTTTTAGGTAGAAATAAAATTTGAAAGTAAAGGGTCAATTTGGATCATTATTATGGGTCCAACTTTCTGAGAAGTTGAGTCTTCGAATTTGTCTGTAGGAATAGGTTCATTGTCTTGAATACCTTCCTATTTAGAATTCATAATGTCTTCTACAGTTTAGCCAGCATCAAACCTTGACTTTAATACAAAGTAAGGTTAAAAATAAATTCGATCATATTACCCTCCAGAATCTAAGATTTAGGTTAGATATTAATATTAAAACAATGCTGGGTCATATTCAAGCTTAATAATAAAGGCTAAAAGAAAGAAAATATGATTATAAAATAACTTTGATGTCTCAATTACTGTGACAAGGATCACTGTCTCTGGGCATTTCAGCAACATTACCTTTCCTTGTGTCTGTCAAGTCTTGCTTGGCAGTAGGTTGAGTTGGCCTGTCAGCTGTAGAGAAGAACCAAGATAAACAACTGAAGACTAATTAAAGGGTATTAGTACCTTGAGTCACGCTATTCTATTTCCCTCCTACTTTTTACCCAATAAGATGATGACTAAAAGGAAAGATTTGACAACAGCGGGGTCATCTTTGGGTCAATCTTAGTTAACGAAATGCGGAGGGGAAAATAGAGTTGTCATTCATAACACTTAAAAGAAAAAAGCTGTTCATATCTTTTTGTTCCACTGATGAATTCTACCATATATTTGAGAAAGAAATAATATAAACTTTGCACAAAGGCTTCCAGAAACTTAGAGAGGAAGACACAGTTTCTAACTCATTTTATGAGGATAGTATCATTCTTTTTAAAAAAATTTTATATATTTTTAGAAAATGAATCTTTTAATTTTTTATAAAGAAATATAGAATAATTTTTTAAAAATTTATATTCATGTTCAACTAATATCACCTATTTGAATTTAAAACTATTGTTTAAAGGAAAAATAGCCACGATACTTTAATACTTTAGTTTTTTTTAGTTTAAGAACCTGAATTTCAAGTGATACTACATGGAATATGGGCTGTGGTTGGTCATCTTCATTCCACAATCACACCTATTGATTTTTAAAAATTAGAAAATGGATCACCTCTTACATATCCCAAAACATTTCCTTACAAATTAAATCCATACATGAAACATTTCAATTGATATAAAGTAGGAACCGATTGCATTTAAGCTGCAGCATATATTCTTCAGTATGAATTTAATACCTACGTATTGATTGATTAATTCTTATGAATAAACTTTTTTAGAGTTTCAAATTTCAATAATATAGGTGAACAGTTTGGAATGTAGGATATTAAATTATTGAGTTGGGGATAATTGTTGTTTTTCAAGGAAGCTTGTTCTAACTTGGAGTATAAATTATGCTAACAATATGGTGGATATTTGGGTAAAATATACCAAAACAAAAAAATTGCTTAGATAGTTTAGGAAAGAATATTTTCTTTTACTTGTGTTTCTCTAAAAATAATAATAACTATGACTTCATTTTGGCTGTGAAGTTCTGACCAGACTGAGGTATTTACAGGAATCAATGTAGGACTGCCAGAATACAAACAAGAAATAATATCGGCATTGTAGTTATGTTTCTATTCCCGTCTGTTTCTTAGAATTGTTTCATGTCTTAGAAAGCTGGAAACAATGTTCTGAACCGTAGAATACTTATTCAACTTGTACAGAGTAAGTTGAGATTTTCCTTTTCTCAGAATAATTGGTTACTAGGTAGTTCAAGGAGAGATGGCCAAGTTTCAAAACTGTAAACAAGTCACTCATGTAATAATACCGGCTATTCTATCTGAACTATTTAGCCACAGAGTTTTCCTTTGGTTGTCAGGGTACATAGTTGGAATATTATGGTCTGGTCAATCCTTAAATTCTGAAAGTGTTCTCTTTCATGTGGTAATTTCTTAACCATTGATTTAGAATCATGGGAATAATATTGATTTTCAGCTGAGAGTTTAATTATTTAGTTCACAAATACCATAGACTCAGAATACTTTGAAAAACATTGTTTTAGCAGGAAAATATATGAGGTCTGTCCGGAAAGTATCCAGCCATCGTTAATATAATATGTAATATTATGTGGCTGGATACTTTCTGGACAGAACTCACATTTCAAGAACACCTGGGAATGCTAGGAATCTTTCTCTCTCATTGAAAGAAAAACACTTCTACAGTAGGATCCCCCATTTACTTCAAACACTAATCTGGCTCTTCTGGGGACTCTGCAAAATCATTCTTTGTGCACATGTATTATTCTAGCTGTTATTTCAGGCATTAGGCATAAACTAGTAACCAAAGCAGGCAAACATTCCTGCCTCTGTGGAGCTCACAGTCTACCATATACTTGAATACCAGTGACTTTGGATATTTCCCATATGTATTTATTGATCTAAAGAAATTTTTTGAGTGACTGTCATGGACAAACTAGGTGAACTCTATAATGGAGGCTCCAAAGTAAAGCAAAAGGAGGATCAGAAGTTCTATGCCAGGAAATCTTCCATGAAGCTGGGATGATGCTGAACAAGGCTCCCAAAGAGTGTTTGTAATCTAGAACTAATTCACCAGCCTTGATCTAGTCACATATTAAGGAGCATGGCCTGTTCCTAGAACATCTTTGAATTATGGGAAGAGAACAAGCAGGGTTTCTCAGTCAAGCTCCAGCTTACTTTTATTTAAGTCCTGATAATCAGCGTATATTCATACAATAGTTCACACAGTGGGGCTGGGTAAGAGGAACTGTGGGTATGTAAGTGCACATTCCAAGCATTGTAAAAAAAAATGTTCTTAATATTGTCAACATTATAGCAAAATGAAATATCAAAATTTTGCTCTTCTGTAGCCAATTCAATTAAATAACCAATAAACACACATACTGTTCTTATTATAAACACAGCACTCTTTGGAATATAGTAGACAGCCACAATCTCTGCTTGTAGAGACCATCTAAAGAGATAGTTCTTCCTCCTGAACACTTATAGAGAGACGATTTTGAGACTATGAGGAGACATTTGATGCCATCTGGAGCCCAGAATGAGTGTCATTATGACTTTAGCATTGGTACATAAATTGATGTTTTAGTAAATTTTGAGGGGTCCAGGATTTCTGGGGCAATTGTAAATACACAGATTAGAAAATATAAGAAAATTTTCAATTTATATAAAGCATTATTTCCCCAGTATGATTTTAAGTCCCTCTGTAACCCTGTCCTACCACACATTTCAAAATAAACAACCAGGTCAGTGATGATCTCCATGTAGTTAAATCCAATGCTAACATTTAGATCTCCTTTGTACTTGATATTTTAGCAGCTTTTGGCATGGCAATTACTCTTTCTGACTTGTTATGCTTTATTCTTTTGGGTTTTCTTCTTTACTCCCTTTCTTTATGGTTTTCTTCTAGTCACCAGTTGCTCTTATTTTCTCTTTTGGTTCCTTTTATTGTCCTCTAATTCTAAATTTGGGAGAACCTCCCAAGATTCTTCATGAGTTCATCATCCCTATATCTTTTTCCCTCTACCTTTAGTATCATTCTAGTTAACCTGCTCTATTCCTACAGCCTTAAATATCATCAACATACTGTTGACATGACCGAACTCCATACTCAGGTATCCAAAAGCTATTTTAACATAAATAAATAGACATCCCCAAATTAATATGAATAAAACAGAATATAATTTTTTTAAAACTTTTGCTTACGTTCTTTTTTATTTCAAAATATTAAGTGGTATGATGTTTTTGGTTACATGGATAGTTTTTATAATGCTTGAGTCACAGCTATAAGTAGTGTGTTCATTGTACCTGTGAGGTAGGTTTTCGCCCCTCCCCGTCCCCCTTCCTCTGCCCTCCTCCTTAATTTCCACTGAGTTTTACTTCCATTTGTGCACATGTGTGCTCATCGGTTAGTTCCATTTTAATAGTGAGTACATGAGGTGTTTATTTTTTCATTCTTTAGATATTTCACTCAGGATAATGGTCTCCAAGTGCCATTCAAATTGTTGCAAAAGGCATTTTGTTTTAATGGCTGTTTTAATGGGTAAATAGTTTTATCATCTTGTTTTAATGGCTAAATAGTTGTCCGCGGTATACATATACCACATTTTATTAATCCACTTATGAATTGATGGGTACTTGGGTTGATACCACATATTTGCAATTGTGAATTGCTCTGCAATAAACATTTAAATGCAGGTGTCTTTTTGACAAAATGACTTCTTTTCCTTTGGGTAGATAGTAACAGGGTTGCTGGGTAGAATGGTAGGTCTACTTTTAGTTCTTTGAAGAATCTCGATACTGTTTTCCATAAAGGTTGTACTAATTTGCAGTTCCACCAACAGTGTAAAAGTGTTCCATTCTCTCTGCATCCATGCCAACATCTATTTTTTGACTTTTTAATAAAAGGTAATATGTATTTCCCTAATGATTAGTGATGTTAAGAATTTTTTCATGTTTATTGGCCATTTATCTTCTTTTGAAAAGCTTCTGTTCATGTCTTTTGCCCACTTTTAATGGGGTTGTTTGTTTTTTTCTTGCTGATTTGTTCCTTTTGTTTGTAGATTCTGCTTATTAGCTCTTTATTGGATGTATAGCTTATGAATATTTTCTCCCACTCTGTAGGTTGTCTATTTGCTCTGTTGATTATTTTGTTAGCTGTGCAGAAGCTTTTTAATTTAATCAAATCCCATTTATTTATTTTTGTTATTGCTGTAATTGCCATTGGGTTCTTAGTTACAAATTCTTTGCCAAGGCCAATATTTTGAAGAGTTTTTCCTAAATTTTCTTCTAGAATTCTTATGATTTCATGCTTTATATTTAAGTCTTTTATCCATCTTGAATTAACTTTTGTGAGTGGTGAGAAATATGGATCCTGTTTCATTCTTCTGCATGTGGCTGTCCAATTTTGCCTGTACCATTTATTGAATGGGGCTACTTTTCCCAGTGTATATTGCTGTCTACTTTGTCAAAGATTAGATGGGTACATGAGAGTGGTTTTATATGTGGGTTCTCTGTTCCTTTTCATTGGTCTATGTCTCTATTTTTGTGCCAATACCATGCTATTTTGGTTACTATCGCCTTGTAGTATAGTTTGAAGTCTGGTAAATGTGATACCTCCAGATCTGTTCTTTTTGCTTAAGACTGCTTTGGCTATTCAGGCTCTTTTCTGGTTCCAAACAATGCACAGAATTATTTTTCTAGATCTGTGAATTATGATATTGATATTGTATTTTGATAGGGGTTTCATTGAATCTATAAATCACTTTGGGTAGTATGGGCATGTTAACAATACTGATTCTACCAATCCCTGAGCATGATATGTTTTTCTGTTTGTTTGTGTCATCTGCAATTTTTTTCCTCAGTGTTTAGCGGTTCTCTTTGTAGAGATATTTCACCTTCTTGGTTAAGTATATTCCTAGGTATTTTATTTTCTTTGTAGCTGTTGTGCATTGTATTGAGTCTTTGATTTGACTTTTATTTTGAGTGTTATTGGCTGATTGCTCTGACTAGGACCACAACAGTGGTCCCATGGAATATAATTGGGCTGAAAAATTCCTACAACCTAGTGACATCTTGGTGATTCCAATCCTGTGTAGGCCTAGGCTAATGTTTGTGTTTGTGTCTTGGTTTTAAACAAAAAAGTTTAAAAGGTAAAAATATAAACTTAAAATAGAAAAATCTCACAGAATAAGAATATAAAGAAAAAATATTTCTGTATGGCTGTATAATGTGTTTGTGTTTTTGGCTAAGTGTTATTACAAAAGAGTCAAAAAGTTAAAAAAAATTAAAAGTTTATAAGGTAAAAATGTTGCAGTCAGCTAAGGTTAAAGGAAAATTTGTTATTATAAATTAAGTATCACTTAAGTGTACAGTGTTTATAAAGTGTTTATAGTTGTGTGCAGCAATACCCTAGACCTTCACATTCACTCATTGACTCACTCAGAGCATCTTTCAACCCTACCAGCTCCATTCATATTAGGTGTCCTATATACAGGTGTATGTCTTATCGTGTTTTTACTGTTCTTTTTGTATGTTTCTATATCTTTGTATTATAACTGCCTACAGTGTTGAGCACTGTAAGATGCTATGCAGATGCTGTGTTAGAAGTAATAGGCTATACCATGTAGCCTAGGTGTGTAGCAGGCTATACCACCTAGGTTTGTGTGAGTGCATTCTATGATCCCACAATGACTAAATCATCTGACAACTCATTTCTCAAAACATATGCCTGTCATTAAGCAATGTATAACTATATCCAGTTTTTCAATGAATGAATAAAATTTGAAAAATTATATGAGAGACATGTGGGTCCTCCTCTCAGGTAATTAACAGAATAATGGAGTTAAATTTAGCTCTCTGATTTTCTTTTCTATGAAATCTTTCCATGATTAGTATGTAAACTACATGAATGTGGTATCTACTATCTCTATAGATAATTACATTTTAAAATAGCATTATGTAATCAGGAATACACCAGTTTTATCAACTGTTTTAGATGGAGTGGGGATTGTTCTGTGGTCATTTAGTTTGGGAAGCTAAAATGATTTTTTAAACTGGCATTTTCCAGAATGTTATCATATATATGTATGCTGAAAATTTCCAAGAGAGATATTTTGAAGATGAATATTCATTTGGAGGGCCATCTGATGAGATCAATGCTTCAAGAAAAACACTTTGGAAAACAGTGCCTCAGTGGACTCTATACCCATAAACCACTATTCAATTACAAAATAAAATGGAGATTTGATTGACAGGTTTAATTGAAACTGTCCCATCAATACAATAATCAAAAGTGTCAGTAACAGGAATGTTGTTACCCAAATTTACTGGGGGAATAGCTAATTGATTTTAATAGAATATATTTGCTTCACAAATCTAGTAGTTAAAAGTAAGTGGCAGGGTTTTTTTTTTTTTTTCTCAGAAAGTTATGATGACATAATATGAAGTAGATAAAATAAACATTCTAATCTGAGAGTTAAGGACATATAGTAAAGATTTTAATTTAAAAAAAACACAGGAAGAGGGATAATAGCAGGTTACTTGCAGAGCTGGTCCTTCCAAAGGACATTTGTCTTGGGCCCCATCAGGGCTCTGATTGCCTTTGGTGGCTGTCCTCTCTATTGTATTTCCCCATGACTGCCTTTCCCTGAAGTGACCTCCAGTCTGTCAGCAGTAAGGTTGGGAAACAACCCCTATAAAATTAATGTACCAAAGTATATTGAGGACTGTTGGGTCATCTTGCTGCCCCTCCCATAATTTTAACTGGGATCACTGACTTTAATACCAAGAATGAATATTTAACTGTTTGAGAAAACTTTAATCCCTGGAAATGACCACGGGAGATGGCAGTTTCCTTGCTCACATGCCAGGTGGCTTATGAGGCTGGCCTTGATTTGGAGCCAGTTCGTGGATGAATGATGGTAAATTTCCATCATTGATGCCAAGGGTCTCATCTGTGAACAATTTAAGCTTCTGGTGGAGAAATGTAATCTTTGTTCAAAGAGAATTTTTCTAATTTCCTCATAATTAACTTGTGGAGACAAAGGCAGCCATTGTGACCCAGTGAAAGGCTGATTGTGTGAGTAAAATCTTGTTGGATGACTTTTGTCATATACTGCAGGACAGTTTATTTTCATCACCACCTGCTACCTTTTCCTTCTTCGTGGGTTTGCTTCTCTAGTGTACGTCATGGAATTTGTGGAAATTAAAAACCAAGACCTCCCCGATTATGTTTACTAAAGAAGACCACTAAAGAGATTGAGTAGAGAATACTGCTTGCTACTTAATTACTTTTCTTTTTCTTTTATTAACAAGAATATTGATTCTTCAAGGAAGTGGCTCACGTTTAATTTTACAGTGACCTGAAATAAATGACAAGCATATAGTTATTAATCTCAATGGATCATTTTCTTGGTAATTCGTAAGTTTATTTGCATTTTATTTATAAATATTGGCTTAAAAGTATATTTAGTTCAAGGACTGGGAAACTTTCTGCTCAAGAACACTGAGTAGATATAGGAAAGAAGGCAGAAAGAGGCCTTTAGTGGTAGGTGTTAGCTGAAAGTTTCCCAAAACAACCTCTGAGTCCTAATTTAATCTTTAGTATAGCTGTAGTCCCTCAATTCAACCAAATTGATAGACAATCCACTTTGATTTTGATATGATGAGACAATAGGGCCCCCTGCTATTGGTCAAACACATAGGATTTTACTATACTCAGACATTCAGAAGGTAGGTTTGGGGTTTTAGTATTAGAAAAATCACATGATTTTCTAAGGATTAGGCTGAACTCTGTCTTAAAATATAGGTCCCCAAGTTTATCTCCTGTGATTTCCATTTTGGTTAAAGTTTTCCCTTATTTAGCCCTCTAATTCAGTCCAAAATACACAGTTGTTGATAATGGCAGAAAATGTTAGAAATATTTTGTAAAAATGTTTTAACAAGAAAGAGCTTGTTTCTATTATATCACAGCAAATGAGGGATTTAAAATGCTATGCTGTTTGGATAATGGAAGGACACACATATATATCTTGGAGTGGAGATTCCACCAGTTTCTACCAGAGAAAAACATTGAAATAAATTGGAACTTAATGGGGCTAACTGGAAACATTATAACACTTTTTCATGAAACGATGCATTCCAATCAAACAATAACAAATAACAAACTCAAACCCGTGGCTGTACTGAGCATACTTACCTCTTATTTCATCTTGAATTGCAGGGCGACTTTCCTTCTTCCTTAATTTCCATTAGGAGGGGTATTTGCAGACACAGATGCAGGTATTGGAAAAGGAAAACCAAAATATCTATACCAATAACTTGGAGGATATAGGAATGGGGGGTATGGGCGAAATGGATTTCGTGGGGGCACAAAAATCTGTAATGATTCATCGCTGTCACTGATCTGTTGAAAGAAAGAAATGAAAAAGACTTGTTTTATTCTTTACAAAGGAGAAATAAAACAGCCTTTTACCATGTGGGTCTTCATTTTTAACCTTTTGCACTCGGATGTCGAGTGTGACTCGACACGGTTGGCATCGGTAGCAGCTCGTATGTTGAGCCACACTCGACACGTAGTTTCACCCTGGGGGGGGGGATTTTTGTCTATTTTTCCGGTATCTTTTCTTGTTTTCATTAGCATGAAAGGACAAGTACAATGTAAATGCCGTCTCAACTGATGCCACCACCTAAGCTTATCTTTTGCATAGGCAGCAATCTTGAGTAGGAGGGTCCAAGGCATGAGTCGTGGCATCAAGCCTTTTTGAGCTTGCATCATCTTCCCTTGGTAAAGAACCTTCCTTATCTTCTCCTCGCCTAGGTTTGTTTAGGTTTCTATTGGCATATCACAGATGTTGTCATGACACAGGGTTAGTTGGGTGATTGGTTTGCCCCCTAGCAGTCGCACGTTCTGAGTGAATTTCCCCTCCTCAGGATGGATAAGTTTTCCAAAGACATAGAAAGCAGCGATGATAAATTTTACAATTGTACAAAGAATGCCAAAAAAGAAAAAATGAAAAACTGATAACGCATGTGAAATTTATTAGGAAACTAGTACATGATCTTGTTGGAAAATTCAGAGATGGTACACTAACTTCCAGGGGTAGATTATTATCTACTAACTTAGAGCAATGTTTAGATGGAAAGCTCCATATAATCACACCTCGCCCTAACAAAAAACACAAAGATTGTGTTGTTTGTTCTAACAGAAAAATCAAAGGAGGAAGAAGAGAGATGATTTATATTTGCGAAACATGTGAATGTAAACCAGATCTTCATGTGGGTGAATGTTTCAAAAAATATCACACCATGAAAAATTATAGAGATTAAAATTACTCTTTGAATGTATCAATAATTTGAAATATAAAAAAATCCAAATAAATAAGTTTGTATGAAAAGAAACTCTAGTTTTTTATTCTACTGCTGCGCTTTGTAAAATCTGGGGTATTTAAAAAATTAAATCCTGAGTAGAATAAAAGAATCGAGAAAAAAGCAAGTGAGTGCAAAGGGTTAAGCTTTAGAAACTCTAAAATAATTTACACTTTCTACATGTACTATGCACAATATTTTATTAATTTGCACCATGTCAGAAAATCGTTTAGAGAAAACCATGTTCCTGTATCTTTCTACTCAAAGCTCGATTTTTCCAGTAATCGCTTCTGTAATCATAAAGCCAAGATGAAGTGTTAAGGTGCCATAAAATTTCTCCCTTCTCCTTCGTACGAAGTCTTTACCCAAACCACATGATAGAAACGCGCTCTCTTTCCATAGCTCTCTTCTTTCTTCCTTCTCTGTCTCCATCATCTGTTCATATCCCTATCGCTTTATTTATTTTATTTTATTTTAATGTCAGCATATTACGGGGGTACAAATGTTTATGTTACATATATTGCCTTTGCTCTGCCCAAGTCAGAGCTTCAAGCATGTCTTTCCCCCAGACGGTGAGCACCACACCCATTAGGTGTGAATATACCCATCCTCTCCTCCCTCCCCACCTGCCTGACACCCGATGAATGTTACTGCTATATGTGCACATAAGTGTTGATCAATTAATACCAATTTGATGGTGAATACATGTGGTGCTTATTTTTATTTTTGTGATACTTAGTAGAATGGGCTCCAGTTCTATCCAGGATAATACAAGAGGTGCTAGATCACCATTGTTTTTTGTGGCTGAGTAGAACTCCATGGTATGCACAAACCACATTTTATTAATCCACTCATGTATTGATGGGCACTTAGGTTGTTTCCACATCTTTGCAGCTATGAATTGTGCTGCTATAAACCTTCGAGTGAAGATGTCTTTTTATAAAATGTTTTCGTTTCCTTTGGATAGATGCCCAGTAATGGGATTGCTGGATCAAATGGTAGATCTACTTTGAGCTCTTTGAACTATCTCCATATTACTTTCCACAGAGGTTGTACTAGTTTACAGTCCCACCAGCAGTGTATGAGTGTTGCTATCTCTTTGCATCCACGCAAACATTTATTATTTTGGGACTTTTTGATAAAATTAATTCTTACTGGCGTTAAGTGATATCTCATTGTGGTTTTGATTTGCATTTCCCTGATGATTAGAGATGTTGAACATTTTTCATATGACATTGGCCTAGGTAAAGAATTTATGAAGAACCCAAAGGCAATCACAGCAGCAACAAAAAATAAATAAATGGGAACTGATCAAATTAAAAATCTTCTGCATGGCCAAGGAAGCTATCACAAGAGCAAACAGACAACCTACAGAATAGGAGAAAATATTTGCATGCTACACATATAATAAAGGGCTGATAACTAGAATCTTATATAGAACTCAGGAAGATCAGCAAGAAAAAAAATCAAACTACCCCCTTAAAAAGTGGGCAAAGGACATGAACAGAAACTTTTCAAAAGAAGACAGACTAATGGCCTATCAGTTTCTATGTCCTTAACACTGTTCTTATAGTTTTAGCCTTAAAACCATGCTTTCCTGACAGCAGCATCTCCATAAATATAAGCAAATCTCTAAACAAGGCTTTCTCCCTTCAAATTTTATGTTCTTTCTCTTAAACATTTGGTTAATTGTTTAGATCAAATAATCCTTGAGTAAATTTGCCACTGTGGTGGGATCTTCAAAATTGGCAGTACTGCCGAATACTACGGTTTTAAATATTTTTTACCTTCAATGGAATGGGCCTTGTAGGAACAAGCAGTTATGAACCTTTACTAGGCTAGATAATTCTAATGAAAATATCTTAACCCCTTCGATCACAGAGTGATTCAGGTTTCAGTCTGGTGCCCAGTGCGACATGAGGTACAGAGTTAATTCCCTTCACACAAGTAGCACTCAAATCCCTGGAGCCTAAACCTTTGTTGAGTGCTAATACCCAGAACTCTTCAAGAATCTCTCTAGAATTAGAAGTTCGACTATCTTTACAGTTAAGAATAGATCACAGGGAAGCAGAGGAAAAGTAACTTACGCTTCGTCTTTCTCGTTCCTGGTCTGGAGTGACCTAAAACTCACAAACAGTGAAATTAATTCAGCTCATGCTCATGAAAACACACAACAAGATATATACATGAGCATAAGGGAAATAATTTGACTAGTTATTACCTAATATAGTTTCATAGTATCCATTTTTTTAAATGTAGAATTTGTCCAGAAAATATTATAGAAGCTATTTTCCTGAAAAGTGTTCATATATATTCTTAAATAGCTCAAATTCACCACGGCACCAAGGCTATGTAGAATTGGATTATGTACTGACCACTTGATGATTTATAATTTTTTGAGGATATAATGCTACAGGGACAGGTGTTAGGTATTCTGAAAGTAGAATAGTGTGGAGTGGAAAATAAGCCCTAAGATTTATGAATTAAAACAAAAAGTATAGGCATGCTTTGCTTGAAAAAATGTATATGTTCTGAGAAATGCAACATTAATGGATGTTTGTCCTGCAAACACTGTAGAATGTACTTACACAAATCTAGAAGATATAGCCTACTGCACACCTAGGCTGTATAGCATAGCTCTTGCCCCTAGGTTGTAAATCTGTAGAGCATGTTCTTGTACTGAATAGTGTAAACAGTTGTAACACAGTGGTAAGTATTTGTATATATAAACATATTTAAGCATGAAAGGTACAGGAAAAATACAATACAAACATAAAAAATAGTATATCTGTATCAGACATGATGAATGGAACTTGCAGGACTGGAAGTTGCTTTGGGTAAGTGGTGAGTGAAAGTGAAAACCTAGGATATTACTGCACACTACTGTAGACTTTATAAACAAATACTACACACTTAGGCTACACTAAATCTATAAAAACATATTTTTCTTTCTTCACTAATAAGTTAACCTCAGCTTACTGCCACTTTTTTACTTTATAAAAATTTCAATGTTTTTACCTTTTTGCCTCTTTTGTAACAACACTTAGCTTAAAACACAAACACATTGCTGTACAAAATATATTTTCATTCTTTATATCCTTACTTGATATGTTTTTTTCTATTTACTTATTTTTTACTTTTTAAACTTTTTTTGTTTCAAATTAAGACACAAATGCACACATTAGCCTAGGCCTACGTGGGATTAGGGTCATCAGTGTCACTGTCTTCCACTTTCACCTCTTGTCCCACTGGAAGGTCTTTAGGGACAGTAACACACATGGAGCTATTATCTTCTATGGTGACAAGGCCTTTTTTTGGAATACTTCACTCAGGGCCTGCCTGAGGCAGTTTTACAGTTAGCTATTTTTTAATAAGTAAAAGGAGTACACTCTAAAATAATGATAAAATGTATAGTATAATAAATAGACCAGTAACATAGTCTTTCATTATCATTATCAAGTATTAAGTACTAGTATTAAGTATCAAGTATTAAGTACTGTATATAATTGTACGTGGTCTACTTTTATATGACTGGCAGTGCCATAGGTTTGTTTATACCAGCGTCACCATTAGACACTGAGTAATGTGTTGTGCTACAACATTATGATGACTACAGGGTCACTAGGTGTGGGAATTTTGCAGCTCCATTATAATCTTGTGGGACCATCATTATATATGCAGTGCATCATTGACCGAAACATCATTATGTGGCAAATGACTGTATAAAAACATTCTGGAATGTAGAAATGGATACATACCGGGAAAGCAGCAGTGACTGCCAAGATGGCGGTGATCAGAAAAAAAACCTTCATCTTATTCAGAAACATCCTAGAAGTCAGCAAAAAGAATATAAATTGAGAAGATCCACTTCTAGTACAGATATGTCATTAATAGCTCATGGATGTTGAGCAAGTCACTTATAATTTTAGGGCATCAGTCTATTTTTTAATGAGAGCATTTTTTAAGGGAAATTCAAAGATGTTTTGCAATTTTTTAACTATATCACATCAATTCTTTTAAAAATAAGCATTCACATATTATTTAAGAATAACACTTGGTACTAAAAGTAAAGTTTCTGGAATAAAATAATGCCTTGGTTTGCACAGAGAATGTTAGTGTGGAAGGAAGTAGTTATTTAGTGATCTTGGAAAGTTTAAGCCAACATTATATATAACTATGTCCTTGAAATTAATTTAGGTTATAGAATTATTTGCATTGCTTCCAGGCAACCCCCCAAAATCCAAAGTGTTTAGAAGATTCTACTTTAGATGTTCGGGAAAGGTCATTTTTAAAGTATTTTATTTTAATTTTCATTGCAGATTACTTATATCATACACATTATTTTAAAGTATCAGTGACAATATTGATAATTTATATTTGAGAAAACTGAGCTAAATTAAAGATTTAATCAATAATTATATAATGGAGTAAACAATAAAACATAGAACTTTTGCATTTTCTTTTAAAATATTTTATCACAAATACAGTAAACGTGTGTATTACTTGATTTCAAACATTGAGGAATTTTCTACATGGGGTGGTATCAGTCATTATTCCTCCTCTTTGTCATGGTTTGGATGTAGTAGATGTTAGCGAATATATAGGGGTGTTTGGGAAAGGCAATCAAGTTGAAAAGGGGAGTTGGCTAGAGGACTTTTGTTGAAGTTGCCCTCATTTTTATTTTGTTTATTTATTTATAAAGCATGTCTTGTAACTGATTAAATGTTAAATGTTATTCTAGGTGTTGTGCATATATAGGCATATCTCATTTATTGGACTTTTTTCATTGCATTTTTCAGATATTGTGTTTTTTACAAATTGAGGCTATTTAAAAATTTTTCATTATTGTAAGATATTATAATATCTTATAGAAAAGATGTTGAGAACTACCTACTGCTCAGGAAAAATATATTCCTTTCCAAGTATTGACAACGCACCTAATCACCCAAGAGCTCTGATGGAGATGTACAAAGAGATGAATGTTGTTTTCATGCCTGCTAACACAACTTGCATTGTATAGCCCATGGATGAAGACTTAATTTTGACTTTCAAGTCTTATTATTTAAGGAATACTTTTGGAGGGCTATAGCTGCCATAGACAGTGATTCTTTTAATGGATCTGGGCAAAGTCAATTAATAACCTCTAAAGAATTCATCATTCTAGATGTCATCAACAACATTTGTGATTTTTGGGAGAAGATCAAAATATCAACATTAACAGGAGTTTGGAAGAAGTTGATTCCAACCCTTATGGATAACTTTGAGGGGCTCAAGACTTCATTGATGTGTTGGAAATAGCAAGAAAACTAGAATAAGAAGGTAACCTGAAGATGTGGCCGAATTGAGGTAATCACATGATAAAATTTTAACAGCTGAAGAGTTGCTTCTTATGGATGAGCAAAGAAAGCTGTTTCTTGAGATGAAATCTCCTGGTGGAGATGCTGTGAACATTGTTAGGATAACAACAGAGAATTTAGAATATTACATAAACTTAGTTGATAAAACAGTGGCAGGTTTTGAGAGGATTGATTTCAATTTTGAAAAGTTCAGCTTTGGGTAAAATGCTAGCAGGCAGCATCACATGCCACAAAGATATCTCTCATGAAAGGAAGAGTCAATCAATGTGGCAAACTTCATTGTTGTCTTATTTCAAGAAACTGGCACAGCCACCCCAGCCTTCAGCAGCCACCAGCCTGATTTGTCAGCTGCCACCAACACTGAGGCACAAGACCTTCCTCCAGCCAAAAAGATTATGACTTGCTGAACGCTCAGATGATTGTTTGCATTTTTTAGTAATAAAATATTTTTAACTCAATATATACACACTGTCTTTCTAGACATAATGCTATTTATACATACTTAATAGAGTATAGTTTAGTGTAATAATATCTTTTATATGTACTAGAAATGCAAAAAATTTATGTGACTTGCTTTTTTATGATATTCACTTTATTGTGATGGTATGGAAATGAACCTACAATACCTCTGAGACATAGCAGTTGAGAAAGTTCCTGTTTTATGGACTTATTAAGCACACTGTTACAGGTCAATATATTATAAATTTTTCTAAAGATTACTTAATTTAATATTTTACATTGAGGATTGCCAATTTTTCATCATCACTATTATTTTGGAGTGGCTTTGAGACGATTAATGGAGATTCTAGGGAGATTTTGTCACCTCTCGATATTTCCTATATATCTATAAATATATATCTATATTTCCTATATATCTATGAATAAAAATGTAAAAGAAAAAAATGTGGCAAAGATTTGAACCTGTATTCAATTTTGATCATATTTTTCAAAATTTGAATTAACATTCAGAAATATACCAAATGATATGATTTTGGCAAGACAGGAACTTAAAATTGTAGTCAAGTTCAGACTTCTATAGGCAGATTGACAGTATAGGAAATCAACACTAAAAATTATACACACATAGACACACAGAATCACATATACTCCTCACAGGCATACATGCACACACATAGCCTACTTTCTATGTGCAAGCCATTGTGCTAGACACTTTCAGGGATATAATGAGAAAGCATGATTTCTTCCATGCGGAAGCTAATTAAGATAGATATAGATATTTTTATAATGTAAAGCAAAGTGTGATATACACTGTATGTAGAAATTATGAAATATTGAGAGCATATAGAAGAAGAAAGAGATCAAGGAAATAGTTTCAGAAAGGATAGAATTCAAGTGGGACTTTCACAATAGAATGATTTTCAACTAGTTTCCATGGTTATTCAAAACCACATTAAGCAAATAAATAAATAAATCACATCATAGACTCTTCTGGATTATGTTTTGTAGTCGGGATATAGCATAACTACCAACACTCTCTTTTTTCTGCTTCTAAAGTTGTGACACCCTTAGCAGTTTGTTGCTGTGTGCTAGAGAATAGGTGATGTTCTAGATAAGTTAGATGCATCTTCCTGGGACATTAATTTTTTTCAAGGATTTGTAGGAAAAAGACTCAAGTAATTTTTATATTAAAATCTACATGATATGTTATAGAATGGAAAGCAAGTACAGCATACATTTTAAGGATAAAACAGGAGGCTACAAAGAAATTGACACTTGTTCATACTTTAGAGAATCCTTAACAGCACATGTTCTCTTTTTGCTGACTTGAGGTCCATATAATTCAAAATGATGAACCTGATTCTCCGTAAGTCTCATTCTGCCCCACCCCCGCACGAGCTCTTCACCCCTACAAAGATTCATTTACGGTCATTCTAAAATATGCACTTACTATGGCAGGATGGTGATTTTAAGGAAAAGTTTTATAAACAGAAATATTAAAATGATCATCTATTAAAGTTTACAAATTCAAGCAACCATTAATGATAGCCTTGATAATTTTGACAGTTTACAGACATATATATTAATATATCTATAGAAGAGACATGTAACCTTAGTTTGAATGATACTTAAGATCTGTCTTACCTCAACCTTTTCTCTCAGCTCCTTCTCTCTGATGCTGTTATGAGAAATGGTAAGTGATTGGCCCTAGAATATTACAGCTGTTTTATACACTCAGGGTGGGATGGGATGGGGAAGTCTGTGGCTTGAAGATCTCTCCCCTGGGATCAGCCATTGCTTAGTTGAATCATCAACTATTACATTGTGTTGAAATTGGGAAATAACCAACATTTCCAGTTTCATAGAAATTTTGGTTGCATAATTACCAAATACTTCCCTTTGTGTGGTTTTGTTTTTTAAATTTTGTGTATCTTGTATATTTGAAGCTTATCACTTCATATGATATTGCTTCATGCTCTTGTTTTAAATTTTTTCCTTTATTTTCCATAATTACAAATATTTCTAAGTATCCTATTTCTATTGGTTGTATATAGGAAATCATGTTTGGTAGTATTGTATTTTAAGAAAATAGAGTCTAAAAATGTTAAAGGTGGGATTAAAACTTTAGATATTCGATACCTAGCATAATAACTGCCCTATAGTAGGTAATCAGTAAATATTTGTTGTTCAAAGAATATGCATTTTACTTGCTCTTAATGTACTTGGATAAACTGAGATCACAAAATGCATTGTGAAGGGAATGAAAAGAACTCTGATCCAAAAAGAGAAGGGCTGGTTTGTGCAAAAGAGTATGTGTTGCCACAATGGAGGTGACTAGGCAACTGCACAGTACTTTCTGTTGCTATTGTTGATACTATAATATTTCACTAGCAGATTCTAAATATTAGTGTGGCAATGTGATGTATTGCTGACCCAAGAATTAGTGTATGGAAAACACTGTTTCTCAGTGACATTTTAAAAATAGTTTTCAGTAATTAAGCCTGATTTGTACCCTTGTGCAAATGTGTAGGCAAACAAGGTGACTCAGTTTTCATGCATTTGGTGTATAAACTTTTTCAAGGTCTTTTAAATATTTAGTTTTAATATGTTAACTCTATAATATTTAATGCTGTACTGTGTACATTGTGAATAATAAATAATTATTAGCTGAATTGAAGAAATGTTGTCTTATTTTAAGAAACTGCCACAGCCACCCCAGCCTTCAGCAGCCACCAACCTGATTTGCCAGCTGCCACCAACACTGAGGCACAAGACCTTCCTCCAGCCAAAAAGATTATGACTTGCTGAACGCTCAGATGATTGTTTGCATTTTTTAGTAATAAAATATTTTTAACTTAATATATATGTACACACTGTCTTTCTAGACATAATGCTATTTATACACACTTTATAGAGTACAGTATAGTGTAATAATAACTTTTATATGCACTAGAAATCGAAAAAATTTATGTGACTTGCTTTTTTATGATATTTACTTTATTGCGGTGGTATAGAACTGAACCTACAGTACCTCTGAGACATAGCAGTTGAGAAAGAATGGGCCCAGCTTATGATGGCACCAAGTATATGCTTCATAAATACTTAGTGAGTGAATGAACTAAGCTCTTTAGTGCCTGCTTTGCACATTTCTTTGTGTTCTTTTTCAGTTATACTATAGCTTGAAGCCCAAAGGGCAACAGCTGAGAAGCCTATGTATTTACTGTTTCCCATACTCATGACATATGATTTTACCAATATAATTTGAATTTATAGCAAATTTTATTAAAATTTGATATATTTCATATGGCTTAAATGATAGAAATTGCCACACTTGACATATACTACAAATAGCTTACGTAACCTATTCCTACACTCTCATTCCCTCTGTAAAAGACATAATTTCTCTAGTTAAAACTAATATTGGTTTAAATATAAAACCACAAAAAATTAAAGTCCTCCTCCTTTGCACTATCCTATATTTTTTTAATAATGTTTGACGAGCACTTAAATATTTTGATACAGAACATGGTTTACAGGACTGGTACCATGTCTGTGTTACACAGAGCTCTATAGACAGTCTTCCTGTGACTTCTCTTAAATAAGCATTTCCCCTGATCTAAGCTCATCTTGCAGAGGTAAAGAAAGTGGCCTACAGAGTCATGTAGTTGAGTCTGAATAATTTCCATCCACTCACTAGCTGATTTAACTTGGACAAGTCTCTTAACCTTTTTATAACCACTCAGTTATTCAGTATTAAAATGACAATAACATTTTTTCCTAATTGCTTTAACAATTTAAACCAAAGAAATGCTTTCTAAATGGCATTGTGTTGATATGAAAAGCACAAACTTGAACTGCTAGTCTCCTTCAGCTATATATGTGATCTCCACGTTCATGGTTCAGAATTTTAAGTTTTGGCTCTCTTTCTTTTTGATTTGAATTATGAAAATATAAGTTTTCTGCATCTAATGAAGATTCTAATTATACACATGTATATATGTACAAACACACATTCACACTAGCAATTATATGGAATAGACTATAAACTTATACCTATTTTATAGATAAAGAAAATGACCCTAGTAAGTTAGATAGGTGGCTGGGTGCTGGGAAGATCACTTGAGGTTGGGAGTTCAAGACTAGCCTGAGCAAGAGCAAGATGACATCTCTCTATAAAAATTAGAAAAATTAGCTGGGCGTGGTGGTGGGTCCTGTAGTTCCAGCTACTTGGGAGGCTGAAGAAGGAAGATTACTTGAGCCCAGGAGTTTGAGGTTGCTGTGAGCTAGGCTGACGCCACTCAACTCTAGCCCAGGAGACAGAGCAAGACCTTGTTTCAAAAAAATAGATATCTAAGATTATAAGTAAACTATGTAACTGGAATTCAGAATTAGTTCCTAACCACAACACAAGGAACATGCAATGAATTAGGGGAAAATCCACCTTGTGAATCATATGGAGACTGTAAAAATCTTAACTAATTTTATAATCTGTTATTTTAAAAACCACAATTATATTAAAAGAGGTTACATTCAAACTTGTTTAAACAGAAGATTACTTTTATCATATAGTCTTTTAGTTTTGTATACTTTAAATCATAACCAAATATTTAAAATGTGCTACATTTTGATTGGGACAAGGAAGGTTTTGAAAACAGCCACAAAAAGATTTTTTTTATCATAATGGGATATATTATAGAGCAAACATTAGTAATTATTTTTAAAATGTGTAAAATATACAAAATGCTTCATATAATTTGATATGATACACAAAGTGTATGGGCAGTATTCTCATGTCTTATAATTTGGAGAGAATTGGTAAACAGGCTGCTTAGCTGTTGACCCTTGCCATTTAACTTATGAAATTATTGATAGAATCAGATTTTTCCAATGTAGGTTATATTCATTAATTCATTAAGCATTTATTGTGCTTTTAAGTATTTATTATATGCCAAGCACTATGAAAGGCACTGTATAGGTGACCCATGCCTTCCTAGAGCTCATAGCTTATTAGACAAATTAAACAATGATAATAATAGAATTTATATGTGAAATGACTAAGGAAGTACAGTGCTACAGAAATACACAAAAGTAAAGACGTGAAAGTCAATAAGGCATTAGCCAAATGAAGAGGATTAAGAGCAATGTTCTAGACAGAGAGAAGGGAACAGAGTGTGAAATATCAGAGATTGGAGGTACCTGGCATATTCCATGGAATATAGAAGAGTTTACTTTGGCTGGAGTGTCATGAGCATGCTTTGGAGGGGTGCAGTATTGAATGGCAGAGGTATCATCAGGACCAAGTGATTATGGGCATTTTAAACCAAGTAAAGGAGTTTGAAATTTAGACAGAGACCAATTGGAAGGTATTGAATGGTTTTAAGCTAGAGAGGGACATGGTTAGGTTTCCATTTCTGAATAATCACTCTACATGCACAGAATGAATATGGAGCTGTTACATGTCAGTCCCCATAAGCTGTGAGGGAGACCTTTAGGAGAGCAATAACAGTGCAGAGAACGAGAAAGAGATTTGAGAGATATTTATGAGAGAAAGCCTTTGGAAAGAATATAGACTTGCATCTTCTGGCAGTGACAAAGTAGCTTATATTGAACTAAAGTTTCTGTTAGTAACAGTTACAAACTCTGGGGAAAATATGTAAAACAACAGATTGAAGCCATCGGAAAGTGATCAAACGCAGGCAGAAACTCAAGGAGGTTAGATTCTTGTAAGAAGGGTGGATCCACATTTGTCTGGCTTTTCCTTTATAGGCATTCCCCATCTGCAGCGTGTGGGAGCAGGTGGACCTCAGGAAGGAAGTCACAGTCCTACTAGCCTGAGACATCAACAGAGGGAGTTTGGGGATGGAGAGGGGGAAAGTCCCATAAAGGAGGGAACCTCTGAGTAGGAAGCCTTGAAATCTGTGTATTCACTTCTCCCAAATCCTTGGCTCACCCCTGAAATATGCAAGATATTAAAGAGCCCAAGTGAAAACAACAGCAGGAAAACTGAAAAAGCTGAGCAGAGATTTCAGCAATTTCTTTTTTTGTAGATCTGAGTTAGCAGTTAGAGTTCTACCAACATAGAGGACTTCATAAACACCCCAGGCTTTCTACTGAAACACCAGAAAGGCAACACCGTAGGTTAAAAGACCATGTTTATAGGACTGAGTTTTGCCCTAGCACCATGAGAAAAAGTTAAATAAATACATGAATAAGTAAAACAAAACCAAGCCTCTACAAGATCAATATGGTCAATACAACACTCTTCAGAGGAAAATAACAGAATTCAGGATTCCTATTTTATTATTTATAAAGTTAGCATACAGAAAAAAAAAATTACTAGATATGTGAACCAAGAGAATGTGACCCATACTCACAAGTAAAATTAGTCACGAGAAACGTACCTATTGTCTGTTCAGATATTGAAATCATTTAAAATACTAGAATGAATATGTTAAAGTATTGACATGAATATGATTAATACATTGAATGAAGGGAAGGGTTAGAAAACTTCTGGAGAGCAAAGAAAACTGTTAAAAACTTAAATGAAAATCCTAGAATTAAAAGAGTAACTTGTAAAAATTATCAAAACAAACAAACAAAACAGACAACCCTAATTGTGGGTCAGAAAGTGAAGAAACCGAAATTCTTATATATTGCTGACCAGAAGATAAAATAATATGGCCACATTAGGAATTATTTAGCAGTTTCATAGGCTTTGAGTTAGATCTACTTCTTGGTTATTTACTCAAGAGATGTGAGAACGTGTGTTTACAAAAAGATGTGTACAAGAATATTCCTAACAGCTTTATTCCTAAAGGCCAGTAATTGGAAAAAACCCAAATGTTCTTCAATTGGAGAATGGGTAAAGAAACTGACATATTATATATCCATACAATGTAATAGACCACTTCAGCCATAACATGGATGAATCACAAATGCATGATGTTGAATAAAAGAAACCAGACACGAAAGAATATATAGCGTATGATTTAGTTTACATAGAGCTCCAAAATAGGCAAAACGAATACATGTTAATAGAGATAAGAAAAGCAATTGCTCAGCATGACAATGGAGAGACCAGATTGACTGGGAAAGAGTACAAAGGCCCTGTGTGGGGTGTTGGAATATTCTGTATCTTGATAAGGTGATGGTTACAAGGTATATATATCTATACACTATACACTTATGGTGTATTCATTTAAAAGTATTACTATATGAGGCTATGATAATAGATGGATATAGATATAATATTGGAGAGCAGTCATGCATAGATCCTATATTTCAGTCTTGAACTAATGCTGTTATAAAACATTTAAATAGAAAGCATCCTGTAGATACGGGTTGGTAGGAAAAGTTTTGAGGATTAGCAAATGTAATCAAAGCTGATTTTAGAGAAATTGTTCTATGTAGAACTCTTCTGCTCAAACCCATTCAAAATCGAATAGCTTTTTCTCTTTGCCTTTCTCTTACTGGGCTGGGAGGGGGAGATTGGGATCCCAGGGTTAAAACAAAAAACAGTTCTAAACATGTATTCTGGTGATGGTTCCATACATTGCACACTCTTGTCGTCTTAACTCTGTTGACAATAATGATAGAATTTAAAGCCTTTTTTATAAAATATCTTGAAAATGTGGATTATCTCATTGACAGTGATTATAGTATTCAGGTGTTTAAACGTGGTGGCTGCAGATGAACACCTAAACAAAACTTAACATTTTTTCAGTAACAGATTGGATACTGAACAGTCAGAGATTAGGCAACTTATTTTCAAGCCTTGAGTCACTCAATTGGATCCATTAAAACTATCCAGAATAATAAATTTCTGTTAATATTGCCTGAAATAAATAAATTCAGCATGTTTAGTTTGACATTAATGTTTCCATCAAAATGTTTATTCTTGAATTAACTTCTTAGTGCATTATTTTACTAATGTAGTACTTGTCTACTTTATGCTCTTATATATTTAGTATTGCATTCATATAACCACACATGTATTAGTCAGTGTTTTCTAGAGCAGCTGAACCAATAGGATATACAGCGTACCTTGTTTTTTTGCACTTTGCTCTGTTGCACTTCTCAGACACTGCATCTTGTTTTTTTACAAATTTAAGGGCGTGGAAACCTTGTGTCAAGCAAGTCTATTGGTGCCATTTTCCCAATAGCATGTGTTCACTCCATTAGCATTTTTTAGTAATAAAGCATTTTTTAAGTAAGGTATGTATTGTTTCTAGACATAATGCTATTGCACATTTAATAGCCTAGGCATAGGTAAACATACTTCTATATGCACTGGAAAACCAAAAATATTCATGTGGCTTGCTCTATTGTGATATTTGCTTTATTGCATTGATCTGGAATGAAGCTCAACACTGTCAATGAGAGATGCCTATATGTGGGTATATAGGAAGAAATTTGTTATGAGGTGTTTGTCCATATGGCGATGGAGGCTGAGAAGTCCCAGCGTCTTCCGTATGCAAGCTGGAGGCCCAGGAAATCCATGTAGTTTTCAGTCCAAATCCAAAATAAGTTGCAGGCTCAGTCTAAGTGCCTGAGAACTAGGGTCTAATGTCTGAGGCAAGGAAAGGTGGATGTCCCAGCTTAAGCAGAGAGAGTAAATTGCCTTTCCTTCACATTTTTTTATTCAGGCTTTCAGTGGGTTGGGTGATGCCTGCCTGCCTTGGTGAGCATGATCTTCTTTACTCAGTCTGCTGTCTCAAATGCTAGTAACTTCTGAAAACACCCTCAATGGACACACCAAGAAATAATGTTTTACCAGCTATCTGGCCATCCATTAGCCCAGTCAGGTTGAAACATAAAATTAACTGTCACACGATATTTTTCAGAGTATTTATTACTACATCCCTTCCTATTTCCAAATTCTTGAGTTGATCATAGCCTTATACTTAGTTTTATAGTTTTTCATGAGTTCTTCACTGTACCCTCTTAAGCAGAATGTTATGTTGTGCTTATCTTTCCACTTTAGTCTCTGGCCACCTCTTGTATCCTCTTTCTTAAAGAGAAAAAAGGAGTACTGTTTTAGGATTTATTCTAAGAAGTTCATATGAATTACGTCATGTAATTTTTTCAATGCTCCTGTGAACTGTTGAGATTTAGGGGCACAATGAAGGTTCACAGCTGTTGGACACCTGAATCTGTTTTAGACATTGTGTAGTCTGGCTCCCTGTGGCATGACCAATGTTAAGAGATTAGTCAGT
Source organism: Mirza zaza (assembly GCA_008750895.1). NCBI lineage: Eukaryota > Metazoa > Chordata > Mammalia > Primates > Cheirogaleidae > Mirza > Mirza zaza. Next base: position 82,283 of record VSMD01129912.1, on the reverse strand, counting down.
TACCAAGAACTACGTTCAGTCAACACATGAATTTAGGGAAAAGTAATACAGAATACAATGAAGGTGGAAAAGATGAGTGTTGGGTTAGTCTTCCACAAGGGTGAGCGGCAGATTCTAGGGCCATAACGTCACTAAATGTTGATTGACACAGGTAAGATTCTAGGAACTGTGATCTGTATAGTCTAGAACCCTTACCAAATTTATTAGAAACTGCCTAATACATATTCATTCACTCAGCTTATTTATTTTTCCTTTCATGCACACCTGCTCATACCCATCAACACAGAAGTATGTTGAATACCAATTTTCCCAATTTCTCAGAATTTCAGCTGACAGTCCAAAGCTGAGGAAATAAGAGTACAGGTAGTTTTATATTCACATGTGAAAGGGGGAAAAATTAACATTTTCTGAGTCCTTTGTATGAGCCAGGTATCTCGCATATGTTATTTCATGTAGCCCTTTCAGAAATCCTAAAGGGTATTGTTATCTCCAATTTACACCCGAGAAAACTGACACTCTGATGGGTTAAGTGACTTGCTGAAGGTTCAGGCCAGATTGGAAGCTAGATCTGACCAAATCCAAAGTCTATGTCCTACTATCTACAGGATGCTGCGTCCTCAAAACAAGCATACATCTTCTGAGGAATCTGTCCTTTGGGGCAAGAGCAGCCACCTCTCTGTGTAGCTGTGTCATGTTGGGAATACATGCTGTGTGATATCTGCCACCAAATAGTTTTGATTTTTGTGGGGAGTGCATCAGAAGGAAGCTGGCTGAATGGTCTCGGGGAAATAATAGATGATATGTCAAAGCTCAGTACATATTTTAGTTCATCAGTCCTAATCAAAACACTCATTATAAATCCAATGACAGTATATCTTTATCTTAATAGATGACATCATTTTCTAGAGGTTTCCTTAATTAATACAATTATCCAATTGATGTAATGATATTAGCTTTATTCTCAGTGTTGTTATATTCTACATTATGCAATGACAGAATAATTTGAAAAGAAATACAGTTTTGTGAAAATAAGACTGATTACATGATTGTATTATTTTTATATGACATATTTAAAGAGTATAGTATCATTTATAAGTAAAAACAAATTCAGGAGAAGAGTCAAGATATTTTGTATATTCCAAAGAACTGATATTAGCATCGAGGAAGCAGATAGCCTAAAATAATATCCAAAGCATCACCACATCTTTTTCTCTGAAAAACAAAATAAAAAAGCATTTTAATACAATTAGACTGTTTTGTGTAAAATTTCCTAGAGCAAAGAAAGAGAATATTTTCACTGGTGTTGGTATACAACATAGAGCAAAGGTCATGAAGTACTGAAATCTTTTTAGTATTTCTGATTAAATAACTTGAATTCCCTTGCATTGTACAAAAGAGTACACTAATGAGACTTTTCTAAAGAAGTACTAATGCTATTCATTTCTGATTGTATTTTTATAAACTTTTTTTTATCTTGAGATGCTGTGTATTCATTTTCCTAGAAGGAGGGATCAGAAGAGACTTATAAAGGCAGCAGGGAGGAGATTTCAAAAGACTTTGTCCTTTAGTTTTTCCTTCTGGTTATGTTGTTTGCTTTTTAATGTGTGTGTTTTACTCTTTGGTGCCATTCCTCACCTACTCCTCCATCAAACTCCCACTGTAGCCTCATAGCCAACCAAGTGGATTCAGACAGGAAATTAATGAAGTTTAAGTTTGATACAAAAGTCACAGAACTTGAAATTTCCTTGTCATTGTGCAATTTCTTCATCATTTTGAGATTTTATTTTATTTTGAACTAATACAGATATATTGGCATTATTACAATGTTTAGCATGCAAAGTGAAATGATGATTTGGAAGAACTGATTCTGTATAGAGTGTCTGTAGAATGTCTTTTATAATGAACTTATATTTAGTAGGTTATCAGCTTATGGTATAGGCAGACATGATGTTCAAAATTGAATTTTGATTTTAAAAACTGTTAAAGTCTGGAGGGAGAGGGGCAGGGGCAATATTTGTAACCCTAACAATATTTGTACCTCCATAATATGATGAAATAAAAAAATACTGTAAAAAATTGTTAAAGTCTGATAATTATTAATTTTATAGATATTATATATAAGCAACAACATATTTTTCATAATTATTTTGGTAAAAACTCTTAGTTCCTCTGACGATTTTTTTCTTTTGTTTTGATTTAGGAATTATTATGGCACTTAATGCATGACTTTTGGCAAATACTTACCAAGAACACTGAATGATTAGGACATCTTATGGTTCTTTCAGTTTATCAGTCTTGGTCTGATGAGAAAAGAACATTCATAAGAAGCTCTCATTAAATTACAATTAAATTACATTCTGCTTGATAAGCAAAAATAATTATTGGTCACTTCACCTTATTCACGGATAAGACCATATATTCTACCATATCATTAGTTGTCTTATTAATTCCATGACTAAGTCCTATAAATTAAGCACTAACTTTGTATATTTTCCATTAGACAACAATTTCTTGCATAAAATGAATTTTTGATTACCTTCTTTTCCAGAAGCTCTGGGGTCATAGTTGGGTTTACAGCAGAATTGAAAACTTTGGTTGTGCTGGGTTTTGGTGAAGTTGAAGGCACGAAAACTCCTTCATTGTTATGCCTAACGTTTTTCACTTCTTCTTGTAAATATGGCATCACTCCGGCTGGCTGTCGAGAATCAGAATGAAGGCAAAGTGGTTATTATAGGTTCAAGTAGAAGATCAAAATTGGGAAGAATATAAAGCAACGGGATTGGAGTGCAAAGCAAGCATTATATTCAAGTAGTAAGTATCTTATTAGTTTTTTAGATCATAAGCTAATAGAAAGACTATGAATATATACAACCAAACACAATTGTCTCTTCATGCCTGCTTTTAAATAAAGGTGCATAGATGAGTACCAGGGTTAGGGTTCTAAAATATATCTGATGAACTGAGTGAATTGAATCTTGACTAGCAAATAGGAGAAAGAAGCAATACTTGTTGATGGAATCACAAAAATGTTGGCATTAAAATGAACATTATTAGTGCAGAGACCTGTTAATTGTCACTTGTTGATTTCTAGTAGTTGGCAAATTGTTGTAAGGAATCTTACCATCACAGCTATTTCAGGAGCTATGCCTAGGATGGGGTCAAAAGCCAGTTGCTGCTGTCCTCCTGGGATAGCCTAAAAAAAAAAAATTTTTTTTTAGAACTCTAAATTAGTGATATGTAAAAATATGCTCTTTGACCACCCAAAGGAGTTAAGCATTCCTCAACTTAAGTTACTTAAGTTTTAGATTTGAAAAAGAGTGAAGCAATTCCTACTATTACAGAACCTGCTTGACACTCAGCTCTCTATCAGTTCCGGTAGCTCTGTTTGCTAATGTTCTCTGCTAGGCCCTGGTGTTCTGTTGAACATAAACAATCCTACAGAACACTAACATCAGACAAAATTAGAAAAAAACAAGACAACATCATAATCTTGTCTAAAGTAAGGTCACTGTGCAAGTCACAAAAACACCAACCACCTTCATATCCTGGCTAATACGAGTGACTGCTGCTTCTTTTCCAAGGGCATCTTTTGACTTGTGCCATTATCCTGGCCACCTAGGTGAGAATTCTTAAGATACTTGATCACAGAACTACTCCCACTTCTTAAGAACACTGCAGAATGCCTTCCTATTAAGACGCCCCATGGTTTTTCATGTGTGTTCTCCTCTTTGTAATAAGTAAATAAATCCAACTTTGCTCAGTTAGAGGTGTGCTCCTGGTGACCTTTAGCTGAAGGGGGGCATTTACAGATTTAATTGACAATGAAGAAATACTTTCAAAGGATTTTTTTAATGAAAATTATGCATTTACTCACAGGTTCTGCTTGTTGCGGAATGTGTCCAAGTTGAGTATAGAATGGTATCTGTCGGATTTTTGAAAAACACATTAAATTGACTCTGATGATTTTTGTCATAAGTTTGTGATAATTGATTACTTAAAATTATATATATTTTTATTATATATTAATTAAATGCTTTTTAAATTTTTCATCTGTTCTCATTTGTAAGAATTAATTATTGTTAAATTAGTAAGAACCTTTTTAATACCATATAATTTCTAGGATAAAACTCTCTTTTCCTTTAAAGCAACATGGCTTACTTAGCGTTAATAATACTAGCTATTTAGGGCATAATTTTGAGTTTTCTCTAATTTGCCATGGCAGGTTTTAGAGTGATAATTAAACTATTTAAAAGAGACATTTTCATTCTATCAAAAACAATGCTAAGTTATGTATGAGCCACCTGAATTTATATTCTAAAAATTTATTGCAGGTATCTTTCATCAGGTAGCTATTATTTTTTGCTTTTTATTATTTTTTTAACCACCACCATACACACACAGATATCTATGTAAAGGTGGAAGCTAATACATTTTAAATGTGAGAAACCTTCATTTTCTGACGTGATTCAGCTTTTGGTCTCTAATTTTATCAGAGTCTTCTTACTGATGGTAGCATTTAAAATCCAGCCTTGGAAATAATAGTTCGGATTTGAACAAGAGTAAAGCAATTCCTGCTATCACAGAGCTTGTTTTGACACTCAGCGCCCCATCAGCTCTGCGTGCTCTGTGCCCCAACGTTCTCTGCCAGGCCCTGGTGTTCTCCTGCTGAGCTGAACAATCCACAGAACACCAGCAGAGTTGTCAAATGCCTTAGAAGAGAGAACTTCCTACCAGTTCATTCAATGTACTCAGATACTCTTTTCACTGGGAGTTCACCTTATTCTCTCTATGCTGAGGTGGAACTAGTCAGATTAAAATCACACATCTGTGGTACCTGCTCCTCGTATAGTTGCTGCCCTGGTCGTGGAGGCGATGGGGTGACTGTTTGCTGAGGTTGTTCCCAGGGCAGGAGCATGTAAACTGGATAGTACTGAGACATCTATTTGTAAAAAGAGAAGTGTGCAAGAGAGTCCATTAGATCAGCACAGGCTACACTTTTTATCTTTTGATGTCAATATTATCTTACAGCTGTTTTATATCTAGAAGCTTTACATGATTCAATATGGAAAGGAATGGAAAAGGAATGGATGCAGCAAAAGGAATGGATGCAAAAGGAATGGATGCAGCAGTCCTTCCCAAACTTTAGAAACAACTTGTATTCCACATGTTATTGGACTTTGCTTCCTACCCTTCCCCTTCCCCCCTTCCCCTTCCCCCCTTCCGTCCCTCTCCCCCCCCCCACACACTTTCTCTCTTTCTCCCTTTCTCTCTTTCTTTCCTTCTTATTTATTTTTTTTCTTTTTTAAGATGCAGTCATGCTATGTTGCCCAGGCTGGCCTTGAACTCTTGACCTCAAGTGATCCTTTCACCTCTGCCTCCCCAGTCACTGGGACTATAGTCATGTGTGCCACAGCACTGGGCTGCCTGGCTAGATTCTGATTCATTAGGCATGGGGTTAGGTTCAGGCATATCTGATTTTCATAACCACCACCAAAGATTCTAATATAAAGCTAGGGTGGAGAGTCAATGGTTTAGTGGTTAGAGAGGTGTAAGGGGTGGAGAATTATATTTCAACTCAGCTATTTACTTATAGAGGGATTGGGATTTTGATCTCATTAAGACTAAGTTTCCTGATCCTTAAAATGAAGTAATTCTGTTTGTCATATATCTAATTCTCAAAATGCTTATGTTATAGAATGAGATAATGTCTAGAAGTAACTTCTGTAATGTGAGTGGAAGTGGAACAAAATTATATAACTATAATTACAGGAGAGCTGAGTGGTATAACTTCTTGTAAAAAAAGGTCAATGCTCTGCTGAAGAACAATATAATTTAGCTATAGCCCTGTTTCTTTGAACCGAGGATATTATCAAATTAATTATCTTAACATTGATAGTTTTTCATATTAATATAATGATTCTATTAGTTTGCATTTTTTAAAGATGCTCTTAATGGAAATCACCATCATTTAATTGTAACATGGAGTTAAATCAGAAATAAACAAGGAACTGGAAATGTTTTGAGCAGAACTTCATAACTGCCAATTGATATGGGGAAGTGTTTCTTCTCTCTACATCACATTTTATCAGTTCAATATATCTCTGTCTGAAACAAAATTTAGGATTGGATAAAGTCAGCCCATGGGATTTCTCTTGAATTGTTCCTAACTGCCAGTGCTTTAGATTCAGAGAAGACATGACCTGTGGCTTAATGGGCTCCTTTACTTCCAACACAGCAACACCCTGAAAATTCAGGGGTCCTGGAGAGACTCCTTAGCTGCCTGTTCTTAGGGACCAACAGCAACAAACTGATGCCAGCCCAGAAATAACATTATCTAGACAGTGATACCATTGTTTGGATTTTGTAGCCCTGCTGTAGGAGTTAGAGCCAGAAATATAAAAGAGATCATTCTGGAAAGTGTATGGAGCCCACTGTCTGTGAGCAGTGGTATTTCAGTCATTACCTGTGCTTGCTCTTGAGGCATTTTGAAGGAGAATACATAGGGCACTGCCTGTCAAAAAAATAATCATATAAAAAAAGTTATACCTTGTTACTTAAAATTCCTGAGCTGCTTTCAAAGAGCTTATTCTATAAATTTATCATTTTTATTATCAGGCTCCCATAATAAAATGTCATCTATTATATGCACAATCATTAACACAAATTGCCTTATTTAAAGATGAAATTTCCCTAATTATCCTGCCCCAGACTTATTTTAACTCCTTCAATTTGTGGCTGTATCCTAGAATAGCTGATTTAAATGACATTTTTCATGTTCGAAATGAGAAAATATAAAGAAATGTAATACTTTCAGTGATGGTAGAAACATGAGAAGAAAAGTTTTGTTCAAAAGCTGCCTGTTTCAAAGATGATTCATATTTAGTTTTACATTCCATGTGCAGTTTTCTGTCCTTAGGACAAGATGAAAGGAGCCTCACTCACCTGATTAGGGCCTTGCTGTGTGGATGGTGCTGTTTGGGGCTGGGAAGGGTCCAGCTGGCCTGCCTGGGCTCCTTGGGCAAAACCGGCCTGTCCTGGGAAAGGTATCTGATTGGGGAACAGTCTAGCAAACTGGTTTACAGGTGGTAAATAGAACGGGGATAGTTCTGGAATTTGAGCCTGAATTTGCTGCGGTTGTAGAATCCCAGAAAAAGGAGGAATCCATGAATTAAATGGGCCCTGGAAGGACACACAAGAAAGAAAGCAAACATTTGTTTTTTATGCCAAAGAGAATTTCAAATCAGTTTTGAGCAGGAAAGAGATAAAATGTAAGCAATTTCTATACTTCCAGCATTGCATTATAAAAACAGCATCTTGGACTCATTATAAGCCACACAAATAATATGAAACAATGCTAAATTCCCAAATGTCATGAGAAATATGGGGCAGAATAAGACTGATAAAAAAAGCATAATGTCTGTATTGGCCAGACTGGTTTCAAATCTGTGTGACCCCCCCCCCCCATCCCACTGGTTAGCTGGATATCGCTTTATGTAAAAGAGTTAATTTACTTTCATATAGTTGTGAGAATTAGTGCCTGGCAGATACCAAGTTCTAAACAAATAAATGTAAATCAAATTATAGTTTGTACTTTAATCTTTAAACAAATGGTCATTAGAATATATGGGACAAATTTGTGACTTTAACACTTGAGATTTCAGAAATGGAATCAAGAAATATTTTGTTTTTGTACAAAATACCATCACAAATGAGCAGTAGAAAAATGTTTTCCATAAAGTAATTATTGAGGTGGAGGTACCTGAAGCTGTAGTGGTACAAGTTGAGCATTATTAAGATTCATAAGTAACTAGAAAAGGAAAGATAATATGAAAATGAGATTACTACACATGCTAAAATGATTAAGAGTAATGTTTGCTACAAACACAGAACAAGTAAGAGCTGGTTAATCAGTTTCTTGTTAGAAGTGACATTTTCTCACCAAACTTACATTAAATTACAGTGATTAGAAGTTAGAATTTAAAATAAGGTTGGGATTTAATGATCTCTCCCTGTTACATGTGAGATTGCACAATTTTTGACCATTCTGGTGGTTTAGTCATTTTATGCTTTTTAAACACCTATATATACTTGTATTAGATGCTATTAGAACAAAAAGGTATAGAAGATGTTTAGTTTTTTGTTTCAATATTTCTATATGCAACTTCTATATTCTAATTTCTATATACAATTAAACAAGGGAGGCAGACTATTTCAGAGGTGACCTGGTATACAAAGCAAACATGAACATTGGAAATGTGTTCTGATACATATAAGAGCTAGTGAGTTCAGGGTAGGTCAAGTGAAGACTTTTATCTCTTCCCTATGCGTTTCCATTAAAAAAAAAGAGAGAGAACATTTTAACTATTCAAACTAACCTCACGGCTGTTGCTTGCAGACATAAGGTTCTGTGGGATAAGCTAAAAGCAAAAAAGGAAAAAAAAAAGGTAAAACAAGGGATTGTTACAGGTTTTATATGACTAGATCAGCGGTACCATGAAATCGCTTACCGGGGCTGACAATGTGGCTCCCAGAAGTCCAAGAAGAATTATAATTTTCATTTTCAGATGATGTACCTAGAAAATAAGTTGGTGATATTGAGTATTAAGACTCTGCTTAAAAATCATGACAAAAGTATTGTTCAATCAGAGGAGTAGTTGAATTGTATAGTATTTATATTTTAGAATTTAAAATTTAGAAAGTTATAAATCTTTGTAATAGAACTCATCCTTTTCTCTCAGAGCAGATGTTTATAAAAACCAAAATTGCTTGTCCTTTCAACTTGACCGAAAGACTCATTGGGTGAATATGACACAGCTGAATGCGTTAATGAGCAAGATCGTCGCATCCTTGTGCTGCTCTGCGTGGAAGGAAGTAGGCAGGCCCTTCCGACCGGGGGAGGCCATGACTGGGCCAACCAACTGGGGCCTTATTATTAAAACGGTTTTAATGTCTATGTTGAAAAAGAAAGTGCTACAATAAAGATTTGACAAACCAGTTCAGTAACAGATAATTTCCACTTAAAAGTCTAATAATGGTAAAAATATATTAACAATACTTTGAGTCAAATTTTTCTTATTTAGGGAGATAGATTATAGAAATAAAAAACTATAATATTGATGTATAGTATTAGCTGTGGAAGTATATTATCTCTTACACTCTAGATATGAAAGTTCCTTCCCTAGTTCAAATGACTGACCTAACCACACATTTGGGTCGACCTCATTAGTCTATCCTGCAGAGTTGACTGATTTTGGTTCTTAAAATTATGAAAGCAAAGATTTGGTATCTTACCTTACACTTAGACCTATAAAGAGAAATCTAGAACTGTGAAAGTTCTGTATTCTTTTTCTCTCTCAGCCCTGCTGCTTGGAGCTTCTCTTAAATTTTAAAACCCATCTTTAGAAAAAAAGAACCAATCATTTTTCAAAGGGATCAGTGATTCAGTGGGTTTCAGACAATGGCTTAGCTAATAACCCCTTTCCTAATCATCTTGGTGTTATATGTATTCCCACACTTTTAGTGATGTTATTAAATTATCCCCTGAGAAATGTTTTCCTCTGGTCATTTCTGGTTTCTGCTTTGGTTATGACTAATTCTTCTGGAATAATTTTATTCTATTCTTCCTTTTATCATCTTTAAAGTGGATACCCTAGTTGAGTAACCTTAAAAGCCTTTGCTAAATTTAAGGATAAACAGGTGATTATTTTTATTTCAAAAGTAAAATACAGAATTATTAGACAGAAGGTGTAGATCTAAAAAACAAAACTTCAATACCTAGGTAGTGGCAATAGCGTTCTTTTGTTCTTCAACACTGTGCTGAGTAAGTGTAAGCTAGTTTCATTTGGGTTTGACCTTGAAAATGCTAGTAGATTTCTTTCTACCTATGGAATGAAATCCTTTAAAAATTGCTAAATTTATATATACCTGTGAAATATATTTCTATATGATCACATTCTTGGAATAAATGAGGAGGCATGATGGCCTACATTTTCTTTTTCTTTTTTCTTTTTTTTCTTCCTTTCATCATATTATCGGGGTACAAATATTGTGAGGGTTACAAATATTGCCCCCTGCCCCAATGGCCTACATTTTAAAAAGTAGTTGTGAATGTATGTTTTGTATTTTAAAAATTCTCTTTTAATAAATATGACTTCATCATTCAAAATACAGCTAAGTATTAATGCCTGTACATCATCATTATTCAAATTGCCTTCATATAGGGAGTTTTGTGTTTATCTTGTGGTTTTTTGTTCATTTTCTTTTGGTGAATGTTGTTAATATTGACTCCACTCTAATAGGTAGTCCAGGATCATAAGTGTTATGATAATGTATTATCAATTAATTTCCAGTAAGGAAGAGTTCTTTAGCTAATTTAATCTTCAATAACTGATGGTAGCCTTATCATGCAGAAAAACAAAGCTGTTGCCTTTTAACAAATTTGTCTTTTTTTAATAGAATGAGACACTTACTTGGCTCATAAATACTAAAATGATTATACCCATTTGTTATTTGTCTAGTCAAAAAGCCCACAGTAGACAAACCATTAGTTAAAATAATAAGACCTTTTTCTTTACTAGAGAAAAGCAGCTATCACTAGAATTTGGTATCTGTTAGAAAGTGTGAAATTGAATTTCACACTTTTAATTAAATTTGGCCACACTTAAATTAAATTTGGCCTAAAGTTGCCTCCATACATATTTTAATGTTGGCCTAAAGGTTTCTCTGTACATAGTGAACTGTACCCTAACTTGATGTAAATACAGATTATAATCTACTCTTGTAACAAGAAGCTGAGTTTCAGCCAATCACAGGTGGCCAACTATTCAACCCATGTTTGAATAGGGCAAACTCAGAGTTGTGACCAGTCCAGCTCTTTCTGTTACTCCACCTCCATTTTTCGTAGTCACTTTTCTTTTCCATTTTCCATAAATGATATTTGAGCATGGGACAGCCCTGGAATTGCTGTGAACCTTCTCTGCTTCTGGAGGCTGCCTGACCCACACATCTTCTTTGCTCAGTTGAACTCGGTTCAATTTATTTTTTTCTAAAGTTTTTCTTTTAACAAAAGAAAAAGACTTTCCTGAGATTTAAAATAGATGTCTTTTTAGATTAGCTAAAAAATTAGACCCTCAGATGTTGGTGACAGGTTTAACTCATGCATAAAGCTTAAAGGTAGTTAATGTAACCACTTGTCGCCTAAAAAAATGCAGATTGGTTGAGTGGGTGAACTAAGTGGAAGTTTCTAGACTGTTAATACAAATCATTACAGTTAATGACCTGGGTCTATTCTGAATATTGTCAAATTAAATTTAATATAGCCCATAAGCTCTCATTCGCCTGAGATTTTCTGTGGCATTCTGGAGGGTCTTGGGCAGCCAATCCCATTATTACATCAGAAAGTTGTCACAGCCAAGTACTGAGAAGGTCAGGGACAGTATTGCAGAGGCAAAACACAGACAGTTTAAAAATTATCTTGATAATAGTTTTGTCTAGCTACATTCCTCAAATATGAGGGTAGTTGGAAGACTTCTTTCATTGTTTTCTTTTCGTTTTTATTTTCTGTTACTAGAAAATTTTAAAGAAAAATAGTTGAAACTCTCCAGTTACACAGCAGTTGAAGCTGAAAGAACAGACAATGCTTTTACTATCTGATAGTTTCCAAGTCCCTGTGTCATTGGAGAAAAAGTTACCCCTGGGTGGGAAAGGAAGTAGCAAGGGGCTCATTCAGTTGTCATCACACTGTGGTGTGGCTACTGTATGTGTCTGTTTCTCGCATTCAACTATGTTAAACTTACTCATTTTTCTATCCCTGTGTCAGTCACCCACTAGGTATTCCAATGACTTTTGTTAAATACATAGTTTGCTTCATTCAGGGGAGAAAAGTAGGTAGTATAGGTCCATAACAATGTCGTTCTGTGTGGATTAAGGTACAAGAATGCAAGATGAGGAAATCTGAAACAGAGATTGACACTATAACTTTGTTATTTTGTTTAAGTTCAATAACCGGAATGCCAGACAACACTCTATTCAAATAAAAGTACGAAAACACATTTCAATGCCAAGTACATATGACTGTTGCATTATGTGCCATTGAAATTATCCATATCTTTGCTCTGTCCCAATAACCTAATTGAAGTGAGCAAGCATGACTTATAAGTTTGTCCTTTCAAAAAGTTACTTCTGCTTTTTTCCCTTTCAATTATCCTGAAAAATAATTTATTTTTTCTGAAAAATAAGAGTCTTACAGAGTGCCATTGTGAAGGAGACTAATATTCTGTGGATAATGACAATTGAATTTAAATTTTATTATTGCTTATTATAAAATAATTTTCATGCATCTGAGCTCTAATTTCTCAGGAATTTCTAATGACATACCAAGGAAGGCAAGATGCAGATATCATTCCATGTTTCAATGAAAAAACTGAAGTACAGGAGGTTCAATGACTTCATTCATTAATTTATTTATATATCAAATAGTTGTTGTCCGGTTTCTATAGCCCAAGTCCTTGCTAGGAATTCAGAACTTAGTGCTAGTAATAATAGATGTGGTTTCTGCCTTCATGGAATTTATGGTTTTTTCTCACTGTCAAGAAGTTACCAAACTCGTGGTGAGAATTCAGGTCTTTTGATTCTAAACTAAGTATTCCTTTCTAAGGCACCCAGATGCCTAACTACAAGAGAGAGAAAGAGTACTATAATAAAGGTAATTAACAGATAAAATATAGGAATGTTTACTTTGAACTCTCATAAGACTTTACTAAAGTGTCCCTTTCTGTTTGATACTGTACATTAATAGAAATTAATCATTATATGTCTACTATGACAATACATTCTTGCTTAATGGCTCTAGTTTGATTATATAAGTCTAATCATATTTAAGATTTGTAGGTATATGTACATGCAAATTATGATGATAAACTATAATTTCCAAGGGTAGTGTGTTTAGGTATAAAGGAGTTAAAAAAACAAAGTAATATACCTCTTCCTATTACAGAAGGATCCATGCGTTTCAGAGTAGTTGAGTGAGACCAGCATGGAACTAAGCTTGGGCTAGAAACTGTCAACTTGCTGAGAGTCCCTGCAATGTGGCACGCAGAGCATGCAGTGGGAGACCGTCCTCTCAAATGCTGGCCTGGGCGTAAATCAACATCTACTTTCTCTGAAAATAGTTGCTTTTGTCCCCTGACCTGAGATTTTTTTTTCTCTGCTGAACCTCCATAGTATTTGTTTTGCCCTTGCTTTGTGCATTCTGTATCTGCCCTGCTAATGACTCCTGCATTTGTTTCTTTGTTTTGGGCCTACAACCAGTTTGTCCTCAACCCAGTTTTTGTACTACAACTTTCTGGAAAAGAAAATCAAAACAATAAACAACTCCATTTTAACCAAAATCTTACAGTTCTAGTAACTTGATTTAAGGTTGGTGCTCATGAGGGAGGAAGTACACAATGTTTGGCCAATATCTGGATTTCTCTTCCTTCTGAAACTTCTAGCCGAGCCCATGCTGTTGTCATGGGACTGTCTGGTGAGTGTCCCAGTCAGTCAAAGCAGTGCCCCATGACCTTCTGCCTTAGCCCTTCCTTGGAATTCTGGTGATTTTTTTTGCTCCATTTTGTTATGTTAAAAGCTTATGTCCTTAAGATGTTATGCTTTCTGATAGTAGTGGTATTTTATTCTATTGTTCAATAAAAATTTCTGTCTTGTCTTTCTAATTTCCCCCATCTTCTTTCCTTCCCTTCTTCTTTTATTTACTCTTTTTTTTACAATTATTTTTAAATTTGAGAACAGTATGGGGGCATGAACATTTTGGTTGCATATATTGCCTTTGCAGCCACAGCTACAAGTATACCCATCCCCCAGTCAGTGAGCTCCACACCCATTAGTTGTGAATTTACCCATCCAGTCCACTCCCCTCCCACCTGCCTGTGCACATACGTTTTCAGTTAGTACCACTTTGACGGTGAGTACCTGTGGTGCTTATTTTTCCATTCTTTACTGTAAAAATGGGAATAACCTATTAGAATGGTTGAGAAGATTCACATTCTGGGCACATAATAAGCACTGGATGTTAATTACATTAGGTGTTAGACTATAAGCACCTTGACCATGTCTAGGGCCTGGAACAAGTTAAATATTTATTTGTTGAATGAATGGATGAAGCAGAACACACAGAAGTACCCATTCTTACAAAGGCCAGCACAGTAAATTGGTATGCATTTAGTGCATAAGAAAAGAGAAAAGAGAAAAGCAAAGAGCCAATGTAATATTAAAAATAGAAGATCCACAGAGCACTAGGGTAGAGGTAGCCCTTGAACCACAATTAAGTATGGATTAGCCCTTTCATTAAAAATATTCTCGAAAAAAATACAAATATATATAATCAATGTCTCTTGGTTTCTGGATTTTCTGAAGCTTACCTTAGATTGCTAGGGAATTTTCTAAGACAAAGGTACTAAGCTAGACAATTTAGTTCTGCTTCTCCAAAAGCCTTAAAAAATTCACTGTATTTAATATGAGGAAATAGATCCAGGACTGTTCCAATCTACAGCTTAAGTGTCTGCAGCTCAGATTAACAACCATGAAGGTCATCTAATAATAGTGCCTATTGTTCAGGTCACATTTCAATGAAAGAGGTTTGATTTCCTCTATTCTTTTTCCAAGAATTTTTTCCATCTGCAAAAGCAATCACTTAAGGCAACATAAGCCAAGAACTAATAAACCAGTGCTACAGACAACTTTCCTCACCAGGATTGCTTTCAGAAATGTAGAAACTCCGTGAAATCACCAGTATTATATTTTTATAAAGTATCGGTTTCATTGGATATTCTAGATTCTATAGTCTATTTCATTTTTAATTTATCAATTTCTGTTTTATTCAAATAAGAATTTCCTGTGATTTCTGATAAATTCTGGTAAATGATGATATTACTTGCAAAGAGTTCTACTTTCTTTTTGAAATGAAATTCATGACTGCATTGGATACCTTGTCAAATTTTTAAACGTAGGTTCTATTATCTTTCAGAGCATATTCTTGCTCTTCCGTTCTCTCTTTTTCGATATATAGATATGTATCTCAGACATGCAGGCAAGTATTTGCCCACTCCTGTAAAACATCACACTCACCACCTTTTTCTGAATGCTGATGTTGGTTAGAACAGAAATAATATATTGCTTATCTAACACATAGGTAGTGTCAGGTATTATATACTAAGTGCTTTGACATAGATCAGCTCAATTGCATTAATGCTCACCACAACCTTCATTTTAGATATGCATTTGATATTCTCATTTTATGGGCAAGAAACATGGTTCCCTGAGATTAAATAGTATTCCCAAGGTTATGTGGTTAATGAGTTTCTGGGCCAAGATCTGAACTGAAGTCTGCATAGCTCTAAAATCCTCTTCTTGACGATCGTACTATACTGAAACAAGTAATATTAAAAGACCTATAACCTTCATATTTATGTTTTCATGTATGTCACGTTTTTTTCTTTTTAATTTCACTCAGTGAGTCGAATGGTGCTCCGTCATGGATCTGATAGACATGAACCTACATTTCTATAAATGTGTTTTTCTTCTTTTGTGCCCTGTTGTAATATTCATGCATAAAAGAAATTTAATCTCAATTAATAATTTATAATATAATTAAAATCTTTCTGTTGTGATGCCTACTTTATAATATCTTATAAAATATAATTTTCTTATGCTTTTATTCACCAGGCAAAAATGTAAAGAAATAGTCTCTTGGAAATAAATCAATTAAAAGTGCTACAAAATAGATTCTAAACCAGAAAATATGAATGGATGAAAAAGATTTTTGAGAAAGATTTACTAATTTGGCAACTATTCTCTATAAAGGAGACTAAAGTAGTCCATGAATAAACATTATGTAATGATTTGCAAGATGTCTGAGGATGGATTATCTGTCTAAGCTCAGACTTTGAATAAGTATTAGGTGGGGTTGAAATGACTTAAAAACCACAGTGAATAAATGATTAGTGGGAAACAATTTTAAGGCAGTATGGTCTGTTTGGTTGCAAGGACAGCAGAAGTAGCCTAACGACGTGGGCGCTTTCTTCAGCAACTTCTCAACCAGATTTCTCTAGAATGCAAAATTTTCTGAGTAATCACGTTAATTATTTGCCCCAGTGAATCATGCATATTACTGGGTTTTCTTATTGTTGAAACCAGCCATTTGCCTTTGCTTGGGGTATTCACACAAATTCCAATCCCAGGATGTCACCGAAAGTTGAAATAAACAAACAGAATCTCTATTCTATGGATTTTTGAAGACATTCAATAATTCCCTGTAAAAAAAATGTCTGTAAAGGAGTATAAAATCACTTTATCTTGGATGACAGGAATAAAGTTCCTCGTTGTATATTTCATAGGTACTTCAGAGAAACTAACTTTCAGATTCAAAGATTAGATGAGAAGATAAAAATTGTTTTCACACAGGAGGATACAGTTTGAGTCCAAAAAGGAATGGCTTAAAGACTTGGCCTGGGTCTAAGTGTGCACATTTAGGAGAATGTGCTTTAGAAATTTCTGGCAGTCCCATCGTGATAGTAGGAAACTTGGCAGAAGCGTTTCCTAGAAAACAAACACATTGATCTTTTCCTTTAAATGTCAAAAATATCAAAGAACTTAAGGACATGTTCTCCCCAACGACGCGTGCGGGCCTGGGTGACTGGCAAAAACGACACCTGCTCATGAAGTATGATTTCAGCAAAATTTGCGAGTTTTAAACCATCATCTACATAAGTGGTAATGCCTGAAATTTATGACTTATCAATGTTCTTTGGATAAAAAAGTTGTTAGGAGAGAACCCCTGATGAAACGGTATGGTGATTCATTACAACTTTAGCTCCCATTGATGCATGAATATGATAAGTTTTTATATAAACACTTTACATCTGCCTGCATTTATTGTGTAGATGGCATGTGGATAGCCTGGTTTCACCATCAAAGAGTCTTACATTTGAATTTTATTTTAGGTACTTGCTAATCATATAACTTTGGGCAAGTTAAACTTCTCTGGATCTATTGCCTTCCCTGTAAAATGGGGCAAATTATATACTTATCTTCAGGATATCTACAGGAAGTAAATACCACCAGATGGGAAAACGCATTGCTCAACACATTAATGATTCTCAACAAACTGTTATTGAGGAAACAACACAACTTAATCTTCCAGGGAGAAATCTCTAAGAGATGGAGTTTGAAAGAGCTACCGAAACCGATTCACCTATATGGGATCCTCCACGCTAATCTAAAATCACCAGGTTGCATTGAAAAATTACTTAGATAAAAAAGTTAGCTTTATCACTAGAGAATAAGAAGCCACCACCCATGTGCCTGCTCTCTTGTGGTCTCACATTTCTTTTTATCAAATCTTTCCTGGCTTGTTGTAGATATTCATTTTGCTAAATCTTGAGATCCCTTACTAGAGTGTAGATGAATTTTTCCTTCAACAAAAAGACA
The DNA here is from genome assembly GCA_008750895.1 of Mirza zaza. NCBI lineage: Eukaryota > Metazoa > Chordata > Mammalia > Primates > Cheirogaleidae > Mirza > Mirza zaza. Next base: position 64,802 of record VSMD01129912.1, on the reverse strand, counting down.
TCTGCACTTAAATGTTTATGGCAGCACAATTCCCAGTTTCAAAGAAGTGGAAACAACCCAAGTGTCCATCAATACATGAGTGGATTAATAAAATGTGGTATATGTATGCCATGAAGTACTATTTGGCTATAAGAAACAATGGTGATATAGCACTTCTTGTATTTTCCTGGGTAGAGCTGGAACCCATTCTACTAAGTGAAGTATCCCAAGAATGGAAAAATAAAGCACCACATGTCCTCACCAGCAAATTGGTTTCACTGATCAACACCTAAGTGGACATATAGGAATAACATTCATTGGGCATCGGGCAGATGGAAGAAGGCAGGAGAGGATGGGTATACACATACGTAACGAGTGTGATGAGCACCATCTGGGGGATGGACAGGCTTGAAGCTCTGACTCGAGGGGGGATGGGGGACAAGGGCAACATACGTAACCTAAACATTTGTACCCCCATACTATGCTGAAATAAAAAACAACATGCACTGAGTATTAGCAATGATCCGAGACACTGCACTCAGAGCACTTGCAGTTTAATAAGTGAGTATTCTGCATGAACAGATGAGCATGACACCCTGTGGTGAGGACAGAAGGGAGGGACAATGGTGGGTGTGTGGATCAGGGATGGAGCGACCTGATAAAACTTTACAGAGCAGAAAAGCCCTGAGCTAGGCCAGGGAGGAGAAGTAGGATTTCAGCAGGCAGACATCAGTGGAGAGAAAATTCCAAGCAGAGAGTACATCATGTGCAAATATGCGGGGCATGACATAACTTGATATTCTGGTGGATAATTACCGATCCCAGATAATTGCAATATAGACTACCTGTGGCAAATTCATGAGAGATGAGGCATGGCAGGTAGTTAGAGGCCACATCACAGAGGGCTTTTCTAACACAAATGTGCTTGAGTTTTAACTTGTTGGCAGCTGGCATCGATCAATTAAGCAAGGGAATGTATGGTGTTGCTCATTATGTCTACCAAATATTTCCATTCCTCCTCCTGGGTGTATGTAAAGTTCCAGTTTCTAGCCCTTGAACTGAGTGACTCGCTTAAATATAAATATAAGTAAGAATTAAATATAGGTAAGAAATAGCATTTGTCTTTTCTGGCTGGAAACTTTAAAATAATTCGCCACTCTCTCCTTGTCTTTGCTGTGCCCACTGGCCATGTTCTAGATGGCAGCTCTTCTGTCACCTCGAGTTTCTCTAATCTGGATCCTCTGGTGGGAACAATGTGGAGCTGAGCTTTAAACTGACCAACCACTGAGGTTTGGGGATTCTTTGTTACTGCAGCACGATTTAGCCTGTTTTAAATATTGCCATGTCAGACTTACATTTTTAAGATCACTCTGGCAGAGTGTTATGGACAGACTGGATTAAGCGAACACGAAGGCAGGACACCATCACGACGTGTGCCTGAGTTAGTGCTGTGGCAGGAACGCAGGACTCAACTGTGTTCTGATTTCAACTCTGCCATTAACTACCTGCAAGATCTAGAAGTCAGTTGACATCTGTAAGGAAATTATTGATTGCATAAATTAGGGGTTTATCCATTGATTTTTCCATCTTACCTTCCAGTGGGGTCAGTGAATACATTGGCATCAGATTATCCAAGCTCTGCGATATATGGTATTAACTGTAGTGCTTCAAGTGAGCTATCTAACTTTTCAGGCCCTATCTGCAAAGTGAGAATAATAATCTGTGCCTTTGTGGACTATTTTGAGAGTTAAAACACATTCTAGGAAGTACTTTGTGTACTGTCTGACATATAATGAATACTTATTAAATAGTAGCCATATCTGTCATTATTATTAATATTGCTAATATTTCCACTTCATCTTAACCTCTCAACTCTTGGTGTTTTGTAATGCTAAACAAATGCTAACTATGTAATGCTAACTAAAATTTAGTCTACTCAGTGACTGATCACAGTCTCCTTTGGACTTCATGTACTATAACTCTGTTATTGTTGTCTCAGCACTCTTTGAGTGCCACTGATCTAATGGTAGTCTTGATACTATCAGTCTTTTATGATTTTTAATTACAACTTCAGTCTTGAAACGGTACTGATTACTCGAGAGTTCTTGTTAATGATTATAGACTGTGGATACTTTGTCGACAGTTTTACATTAGGATGCAAAATCCTCAGGTCCAAGAACTGTGTATAGAACCAGTCAAGTTTACACATTGTATGACTCCATTTGTATGTAGGTGCTTGATGGGGTGATGGTAGAATAAATAATGTCAGATAATCTTGATAAGAGCGAACTACAGGTAATAGGCCGATGGATTCCCTAAATGAAATTATGTCCACGCACGTGTGTGTAGGGTGTGTGTTTGTGTGTGTGTGTGTATGTGTGTGAGAGAGAGAGAGAGAGAGAGAGAGAGAGAATAGCAAAGTGCAGAATTAAGTTTTTCTTTTGACCTGCTTGTTTTGGACAATCAAGTCTTTCCCATTGAAATATTAAAAGGTAAAGAATATAACTAAATGCAATATGAAATCAGACACTTGAACAAATGAGTTTTATTAGTTCCTGTTGAATCTGATTACCTTTGGGCATTTTACCTAAATATACCTGTGGCTAACTAAAGGAATTGAAATTTTGTCTTAAGTACCTGTCACAAATGACTGTATGTAGCGAGTTAGAATGTTGTGCTGAGATGTATTTTAAGGCTAAATCAATTTTAATGGCTGCAATGACCACAGGAGGGGCCCCATGACTGGTGTTAATATTATGAAACTGTCAACCATTAAGCAGGTTAGGCACCTTTGTCAATGCATTCAGGCTCTGCTGTACATGACCACATGAGGGCGCTCTTTCTATCAGATCTATACGTATCTGGTGTTCTACTTTTTCCTTCAGAGCTATTCTTTTTTCCGTAATAAAAAAATACAACTCAATATATTATGCAATATTATAAATTTTACAGACATCCTAGATCCATGCCATATAAAATATATCTCCAGATGCTATAGATAACTCAACTTAATCTTAGTCCATTGGATATATTGAAGAAATGTGAAAAGCTATAAATCCTAGGTCTAAGGGACAGATTACGCTTGGTGGGTGTTAATCATAAATGTGCATATATATCTAACAATTTCTCTGTAAGTGAACTGGAAGTTTAAAAATAAAATATTCAAACTACTTCTGTTAGAAGAACTGTGCATCCAAATCTAATTACGAAATGCAATATCTGATAGATACATGCTATTTATTTGGTTTTTACTGTTTATTGAATAGTGTCAATACATTATGAGTATAATGTACATAGTGTCAATACATAAGGTAACAGTGAGAATCAGTTGAAGTCTAAGCATATTTTTTTAAAATGCGTAGGTTTTTAAAATGTTACACGCTAGAAGAAATTCAATGCCAACTCAGAAACTTACAAAATGATCCCCAAATCCCATGACAACATTAGGAGGTATATCCAGCTTCCGTAGGAGTTCCACTAAAAAGGTCATAGACTGATAGGTTATTTATGGCAACAAAGGACAAATTCACCCAAGGTATATACCAGGGATTAATGTTTAGTACAAGGAAAATAAGTGTGACGACAGAAATCAATAAAGACATTCACAAACAAGAACAGAGACACCTTGTTTGCTAACAAGAGAAAAGCCAAAGAAAAAATAGACCGGGGGAAATCTAAGGGGAATTGAATTGACCCCAAATCCACCCAGTGGCTTCCTCAATGTAGCTCAAGGACAATGCTATTATTGGTACACTAGGGCTTAGACAGCCCAGAAGCCAGCCAACTGTGTATGTGCCCCAAGGCACAGTTGAACTGTATTTTTGTCAATTGTTTATGTGGCTTGGTAATTTCAAGGGCCAGATTTCTTTTGCATCCCCGTGTTCTGCTTATCACTTGCTCAGTGATAGCCAAATTTCCTCCAGAAGATCCTGATTTCATTTTTATTGGAGCTTTTGAACTATGATCAAATGCAGCTTTAGTGTAGTAGAGCTTTGAGCTCTGATTAAATGCTCTTTTCTTGAAAAGAAATACTTAAACATTTACTTAAATGAATAAGTGCTAAGGACTTAGACTCTCAGAAGGCTGGAGATGAACGTGCAGCCTGCCCCCAGAAAGAAGTGCTTTGTAAAAGGTCAGTCATATTGCTAAGGTACCTTTGAGAGGCCATATTTAGATAGGAATAGAATAAGAAGACAGAAAATATCATGGCAAAATAGAACAAATTAGTGAGCCTGAGTGTACTAAAGATATTTTTTCACCATTTTACAGTTATTCCTGGAGCTGGCATCCTTGAAGAGTGTCCTTTATGTATTGTCATTTTTCTGACCTGTTAGATTATTAAAGAAAAATTCTCTTGAGATAAGAGAAATTTCATTTGAAATTAGGCAGATAAAGGCCAAGTATTTAGATTACTGTGTCTAGATTTGTAACTTGAAGGGAGGATTTATAGAGAATCCCAGGGAGATAATTAAGATCATTAAATGTCTGGGAAACTGACTTATGCATATAGATTAAGAAATTGACATTATTTTTTTTGGCCCATATAAAATAGGAACTCCAAGTACTGCAAGTATTTGAAATTGCATTGCATAAAGTTAAAATGATGCTTGTACTCTTCTCCATACCACCCTCCTTCCAGTGCTGAAGTATGAAAGCTGCTTTTGAGATTTTTCTCGAGCCACTGCGGTAGGATTTGTTTTCTTTCTTTAGGAGGAATTTATGATAGAAATGGACCTTACAAAGAAACTTCAGTGATTAAAATTAGACAAGATAAGAAGTATTTTTTATATATTTTCATGTGACAATTCCTTTGTACCTACGAATCTTCAATAGCACAATCAGAGGAAGGTGAAGGGATTTTCAGACATTGTACTTGAATATTTTTCTTCTTGGGCATCATCCTGCATTTCCATTGCATTTGTCAGAGTGGATCAACCTCTCCTTTCTGTAAATATTTGACAATTTTAGCCACAGTTAAGACACGCTAATCATAGTCTCTCCTCTGTGCTTTGCTCGCAGGCATCACTTGTTTCTTTGCAGAAAGACTGAGTTCGCTTAATTTTTTTGCAATTTGAAAATTTATTATGATCACATTTTCACTAGGTGACATAGTCAAAGAAGCGAGGGAGCCATTTAAAATCCCATTTAAAGGGACTTTAATCTCCATTTTGTTATAGGAACCTTGTGGAAGGGTTAGAGCAGAAGAGTGACAAGGTATGGCTGATGTTCTGAAAAGATCACTCTTGCAATGATGCTGATGTTGAGAAAAGACTCATGCACACACCCATACTCCTACTGGGACTGTGTAGACACACAAATTCACCCAACTGGCACACTTTTGGGATGTGGGAGAAAACTGGAGTACCCGAAGAAACTACATAGACAATGGCCCAACTGAGAATTGATTTTTTCTCATCAACATTGTGATGAAACAACATTGAACTAAACTATGCTATTCCAGGACTTGTTGTGCTAGTATTTTCTCAATGCTATTTGAGAAAACACCGGAGAAATAATATGACTTGAGCTACATTGTCTTTAATTGCTGAACCTGGGATTTTAACCTATTTTATTAGATTCTGGCATCCTTATTATCTAACCACTAAACCAGAATACTATGCTACCTATTACACATATTTAGTCTGAGCTTATTCAACATTTTAAAGCAAAATAATTTGGGGCTTCTATATCACATTCAGGGATAAATCATAAATTACATTGTACCCCTTAATGCTGTGCACAAAGCAGAGATATATTGATCACCAGAAAACCAGGGAGAGTCTATTATTTAGTCAGATGTTAAATAGGATCATCATTTTGATTATGTTCATAGTCGTTTAAATACTAAGGAAAAAAGAAAAATATATCACGTCTATGTTGATGAATAGAATAACATTCTCCAATGTGGTTTGCTAATTTTAATTCTGGATCTTCAAATACATTCTGTCTGGAGTGTTGGTACCAGTCCTTTCTTCCATGAAGGTGGGAGGTTTTCCATATAAACCTCTGCTTCTTGCTTAGAAGCTTTCACAGATTTGAGATGGGTAAGAGGCAGGCAGGGTAAGCACACTGCGCTTTCCTAGAAGTGGACTGTTAATAAAGACTAGGTGAAGAACTTTACTATAGAGAGAAGAAGCCCACTGGAAATCTTCTGACACCTCAAACACCTCACCAGCATGTTTTCTGATGTTTCATGTGATGTTAAACTGCTGTGGTTATGGAAATGCCCTCAAAATGTGGAATTTTTCTTTATGAGATGAAAACATTATGAATCATCTTTGAGAATGAGATACCGAGTTTCCAAGGATATGTTTTGCAAAGCATGTCAGACCCTATTGTACCTCTTTTGTGTTACTACAGTGACTCTATATTCTCAGCTAAGCTTTTTTTTATTTTAGGTAAACTATTAATCTGTGTGTGTGTGCGTGTGTGTGTGTGTGAGTGTGTGTGCAGTATGAAATTGCCTTGCCTTGTCTGGGTTAGGTAAAGATGATGTAACAGAAAAAGACATACTCCCTCTAGGTTCCAGATTACAAAAGTCAAGTGCAGTGTGGAAAGCTCACTGCTGTGTTTCCCGCTAGGTGGCGCTATTGGGCAGTAGAGCCAAGGCTGTGTTGGAGAAATGAGAAGTTTCGCACTAAAATCAAGAAACACAGACAATACGAGTAAGATGTGCAAAGTATGGGGGATGGACACGCTTGAAGCTCTGACTCGGGGGGGAAAGGGGCATGGGAAATATACGTAAGCTTAACACTTGTGCACCCATAATACACTGAAAAAAAATTAAAAATAAAGAAAAGAAACAGTACCAGCAGCTTTTATTTTGTGTATTTAGTTAAGCTATTTTGGGTATTGTGATTTAAAACATATGGTTAAGTTACATGTAATATTTAAACATACTTTTATTGTTCATTTTTCAGATACATTTTTCTATGGGGCACTTGAATTTTCCATGGTCGTTATTTACAGATGTTGCAAATTAAAATGTCTATGGGACCTAACTGGAGAGGTAGAGATCACAGATATCATGATTAGACCATCAAAAAGTAGTTCTGGCAAAAATTTTTAACAATGTGTTAAATTGCTCATGCATAGAACCTGTGATTGTGAGAGCGTCACAATGTTTTATGAAAGGGACTCACCTATGAAGTTCTTTGATAGACAGTGCGAATCCATACAAATTTTTTCCAGCTTCTGCTTGTCAATATTATGTTAGAATTGTGAAATGTTTAAAAATATACAGTTGAAATTAACATATACTTTTGATAAATTACTTTAATGATGATATCTGCTCATAAAGCAATTTTCTCCTGTTAGTTAAAAGAAATGACATTCCAATTATATTTTGAAATAGAAACAGAAGTAAAACACCATAGTAAATAAAACTAGTCAATGCATTTATAAAATATTAAATTCACATTGAATGCTAATTGGATGTTAATGAAATGTTAATAGAACTATTCCAAGAGAAATACTTATAAAGACCTTATCACTGTCAAAAGAGTTAGGTACTTGGACATGATACCACCATTTAATTATTCAATTAATATAATTAATTTATTGATTTTTCTAACTCATTAATTAATATTTTATTTTCACTTCTTTTCTAAGAACTTTCTATTATAATTTCAGGGTTTTGATTATATCACATATGCATTAAATAACTTATATGAAACCATTGAAACTGGGTGGTAGGCATTAAATTATGCATATATTTAAAGACTATTGCTTGACAATGACTTTTGATTTTATTTTATTTATATGTGTTGGCTTATATCCTGTTAAATGATTTAATAACAATTTTAACATGAAGAAACATTTTTGAGTGATTACACTATGCTAAATTCTTTACAATATTTTTCCCGCCAGTTCTACATATATAAATTTGTAAGATTGTAAGTCATTGTCTTCTTTTTCAAGATAAGGAACCTGATGCTCAAAGGAGCTAGGTGGTTGGCAGAGAGTTAGTGGAAAGGTTGGAATTAAGACTCTTGTGAAGAACAGTCCACAAGTGCCAATTGTCATATTTATTGTTGTATATTTATTTAGTTCTTTTCTTATTTGGATTAAGACTATTTAATTCTACTCCCCCCACCATGTAGATGGAGGTTAATTTCTTATATGTTACTATTCTTCATGTATCTTAAGAAAATTATTAGGTAATACTTTAGTTATTCCTGCTACAGGTAAGAAAAGTTTAAATCACTAATAATTCCTCTGATACCGTCCATGTATAAATTGTCTTTGTTTTACCATTTCATCATCTTTCATGATTGGCGCAATGATGATGCCTTTCTTTAATTCTTTGTTGCACAATTTTCACATTTAAATATGGCCCAACTGGCCAGGCGCAGTGGCTCGTGCCTGTAATCCTAGCACTCTGGGAGGCCGAGGCAGGTGGATCGCTCAAGGTCAGGAGTTTGAAACCAGCCTGAGCAAGAGTGAGACCCTGTCTCTACTAAAAATAGAATGAAATTCATTGGCCAACTAAAAATATATAGAAAAAATTAGCTGGGCATGGTGGCGCATGTCTGTAGTCCCAGCTACTTGGGAGGCTGAGGCAGAAGGATTGCTTGAGCCCAGGAGTTTGAGGTTGCTGTGAGCTAGGCTGACACCATGGTACTCTAGCCAGGGCAACAGAGCAAGACTCTGTCTCAAAAATAAATAAATAAATAAATAAATATGGCCAAACTGAGGATTATATTTAATAATGGATGTTTTCTTACTGTGTTAAGTTTAATTGACTTTTTATAGTGAATTCTTTTGTAAATTGACATTTAAATGTCTTTTAAGAGGTTACATAAGATTTGGCATTGACACAAAAAGGTGTAAACAGAAAGGCACAGGAAGAGGGTGACAGGATGCGGCAGGTTGTAATTCTGACATTAATGAGGCATATATTTGTTGTCTGAGTAATGAAACCCATGAAGTACTGTCTCTCAGCAGAAAAATATAAACACCCCTCAGTAAAAGAAGCTACACTGTTTTTTTTTATTGTCATATATACAAAAGGTTTGTTCCAGATGGCAAGCCATGCACACGAAGGTAAAAATATTATAATATGTTTTTAATAAAAGAAATTTCAAGGCAATGAGATGCATGACTCAATCTTACATGATGCAGGACTATTAGCAAGACCTGGTGGCATTGCTTAATTGGGGAGGTTTTTTCTTTCTTAGTGTTACCTAAACTAATGTCATCTAATGTTAGATGAAAAGGGGCCACTTATATCACTACTTGTTTCTTTATAAAGCTCTAAAATCCCCACCTTCTAAACTTTTAAAGGACACTTGAGATTATTTTTGTTAGTCTACTTGTCTACAACAACCATTCTAAACTTCTAAAAGACTGGTGGGTATATAAAATACCTTAAATACCATTTTCAATGATGGATGAGATAAATATGGGATGAGATGGGGATTAGAGCTAAAGTAGTGAATTACAGAGAAATTAATTGTACTACCAATTAATTCTAAATTAACTTTCCTATTGAAAGATGACTTTGCCATGGAAATTTAACATTTTTCTCATTTTATCAAAATGACATATGGGTATGTTATGGACAGTGATAACTGCTTCTAAATGGGAGTGTTTATTTGGTCACCCTGTCTCAGTTTCACCATTGTACATTTGATGAATTTAGGGGGCAGATAACTTAGCTCAATTTTTAGAAACACGAAGATTCACGTTTTGATATGGTGGACGATCGGAATCCTGACTTGTATTACTTGGTAAGAAAATGACAATGTTCTATGCTTGGGAGGAAGAGTGAAGTCCAATGCAAGGTTGAAAACCCCTAATCCAAAAATCCAAAATTCAAAATGCTCCCAAATCTGTAACTTTTTGAGTGCTGACATGACACCACAAATGGAAAATTCCATACCTGACCTCTTGTGACAGGTTGCACATATTATTAAATACATTATATAAAATTACCTCCAGGCCATGTAAATAAGGGGCATATACAAAATAAATGCATTTTGCATTTAGACTTGGTAGGCCCCATTTCCAACAATCTCATTATGCATATGCAAATAGTCTCCAATCTGAAAAGTCTTAAATCTGAAACACTTCTGGTGCCAAGCATTTCCGATAAGGGATGCTTAACCTGTATTTTAACTAACAGGGTAAGATGTGGGAGACTGGCTATAAAACTCACCAATCTGGTTTTTCTCAGGCACACTTACATTGGGATCATGTTACTGTCTATTAAATAATGAGCAGTGAGGAGAAGCCAAGAAGTGCTAGCAGCCACAGACAGAAGACGGAAGAGGCAAATCTCCCCAAAAGCCTACAGAAGGAGCACAGTCCTGCTGATTTCAGCTCGCTAAAATTGATTTTGCACTTCTGGCCTCCAAAATTGTGAGAGAATGAATAATTTCTGTTGTTTTAAGCCACCAACTTGGTGGTACTTTGTTGCAACAGCTGGAAGGAACTGATACAGCCACCATCCTTAACGTCATGGTAATTTGTGTCATCTTCTAACTTCTAATAAAGCTCAAATTCCACATTTTATTGGTGTGCTTTCTCATCCTGCCTCTGACACTTTCTATGTAACTATCATTGGCAACTCATTTGGCTTCTCTGTTACTCAGTTTCTCAGTCTTTAAAATGAAGACAATAATAATATGTACCTCATAAGGTTATTATAATATAAAGATTTCATGGGTTAATAATTTTTTCTTTTTTCCCCCTCCTTTTATTTCATCATACTGTGGGGGCACAAATATTGTCAGGGCTACATATATTGCCTCTGCCACGCCCCCATGCCAGAGCTTCGTGGGTTAATAATACTTTTTTTAAAGAGCCTAGAATAGCTCCTAGCATTGAAAAGTGCTATAGAATTGATGCTAAATAATTTTTTTTGAAAAGTAGATGAAACACTTTGGGGGAAGAGAATGATAGGAAAGCCATGAAGGTTGTTTTTCCTTTAACTGCCTCCTGTCCACTTGTAGGAGAAAGAATTTGGAAGTACAATATTAAAGAAAGCTATTTGTATTGTATTTTTTTAGACAGAACTCAAAAGAAAGGCACTTATTACCATCATATGCTCAAATCTATGACGATTATTTACATCTTTATGAAGTAGGCTTTTTATATTTTGAATTGGAAAATAAGCACACTATTATTTCAATATAAATTAAGTCCTATAAAAAACTATCACAACCGATCAATAAGGGTGAGACTGATAGCTTTAATTTAACTGAATGAAATAGTCTTCAGAAAAGAAAGAAAATGTTTGTAGATTTAACTGATTTATGCGCCAGTATCTGAAAAAGAAAAATAACATATTAGTTTTGTATAATAAAATCATTAAATTACTTGTACTTACAGCAAAATTGTGTTTCTTGATTTATGATTTTAAAGGACAATATTGAATGGTCATCTACAAATTTATGCCACAAATAAGATAAACTTTTAAGAGAATCAATAGACTTTCAGAGAAGTAGCATTTTCCCCCCTTTCCTGTTGTGAATTAAGTAATTAATATAGCAAGAAACTAAATATAGATGCTAGCTAAAATATGAAATAATTAAGTATATCTAATATCTTGAACTAATTCACTAGTTAACAGTTCATCTTATATAGTATAAAACACAGATGCATGAAACTGTGGATTATACAAGCAAACAGAAAAACATCCCATGCTCAGAAGAATTATTATTAAAATGATGATGCCAACTCAAGCAATCTACAGATTGAATGCAATCCCTATCAAAATAGCAATGTCTGTTTTCACAGAATTAGAGAAAACAGTTATAAAATTCAAGTGAAACAGCTCAGACACAGAAAGTCAAATACTGCATGTTCTCACTTATAAGTGGGAGATAAATAAATGACATCCAGTTCGGAAGCTAAATCATGTGTACACATGGACATAGAGTGTGGAATGACAGACATTGGTGACTTGGAAGGGTGGGTGGTAGGTGGGAGGGAAGTGGGTGATGAGAAATTACTTAATATATACAATGTACATTATTTGAGTGCTGGATACACTAAATGCCCAGATATCACCACTATGCATATCCGTGTAGCAAAATTGTGCTTGTAACCCTTAAATTTATACCAAAAAAAAATGCAGAAGTAGTCAGTATTTAACTAAAAATTGGTGCCTTTTCATTTCCTTGGCAATGGCTGCTGTTAAGGGACATCACCGACAACAGTAACTGCCATCATGTCTGCTTTTCAATGCTGCTTTAGCTACTGATGTCTCCTCAGTAGAAGTTTTGATTTGGCTGATGTCAGAGAAAGCCTTGTCATTTATTTTCTTGTCCAGTGAATATTCATAACACTAAATATTGAACAGCTTTGGGAAGGGATTCGCCCTTCAGGATAAGAACTTGAAATCAGGGTGGCCAAATTTCTTGCTTATGCCCTGATCAGATGACCTATGGAACAGTTGAACTTCCCGGCCAGTGGCTTTCTTCTCAGGAAAGTGTACGTTGGGGAGGGGGGTGTATGTGTGGTGGGAGTGGGCCTGGGTAGAAGGTGGGGATTGGGAGACTTTAGGTCTAAATTGTTTTCTAAAACGGGAGATCTCAATGTGGGGCAAAAATGTGGCTGAATGGATAGCATACAAAATGATACGTGCAAACTTTAACAAACGACGCCTCTTTCCACCCATAGTTCTACATATGGACGTTTCTTCCCTATGTTGACCACTATTATTTAGAATATTCAAGTTGTAATCAGTTTGAAGCAATTTAAGAAGAACTTTCTAGTTATTCAAAAATGTAGCCCAAGGTCCTTACACAGGGGCATAATTTTATAATTTCAGAGATTCTAAGGCACAAAATACCAGTACTCCTCTCCACCCCACTTTCTCCTTTTCATGTAGTCAAAGTATACTTAAAGGTAGTTTCAGATGATGAGATTTAGTCTATTTAATCTTAGATTTCTAAATCTCATGATCTATTACTTACCAAAATGAAAGCATGGTACTCTCTTCTCTAGAAAATTTCATTTCTTTACCTAGAAGAAAATGTGTGTGTGTGTATACACATACACACACACACACATATATATAAATGCACATATGTATATGTGGGGATATGTATGTTCTTATGTGTGTGTGTGTAGATAATTAAGAAAAACCTAATGTTTTTCCCTAATATTAGGAACAAGGCACGGATATCCATTTAATCACTTTTATTTAACATTGTACTGGATGTTTAAGCCAGTATATTATGAAATAAGTAAATAAATGACATCCAGTTTGGAAGCTAAAGTGTTTATCAACAGATGAGTGGTAAATAAATTATGGTATATCCACATCATAAAATAATTAATCTGCAAAAAATCAACTATTACTTATAAAACTTAATTGATAGATCTCTAAAAGTGAACAAAGTCTGACAAAAAAGAGTACACACAGTATGATTTCACTTGGACACAAAATTCTGAAAATGCAAACCAATATGTAGGCCAAAAATAGGCCGGGCATGGTGGCTCACACATGTAATCCTAGCACTCTGGGAGGCCATGGCGGGAGGATCACTCAAGGTCAGGAGTTCGAAACCAGCCTGAGCAAGAGTGAGACCCTGTCTCTACTAAAAATAGAAAGAAATTAATTGGCCAACTCAAAGCATATAGAAAAAATTAGCCAGGCATAGTGGCACATGCCTGTAGTCTCAGCTACTTGGGAGGTTGAGGCAGGAGGATTGCTTGAGCCCAGGAGTTTGAGGTTGCTGTGAGCTAAGCAGATGCCACAGCACTCTAGCCTGGGCAACAGATTCTGTCTAAAAAAAAAAAAATAACAGACCAAGAATGGGAGAAGAAAAATGTAGTTACAAAGAAATAGGAGGAAACCTTTAGGTATGGTAGATATGTTCACTGTTCTGGTAATTCCTTTCATGGATGTGTACAGATGTCAAAACTCATCAAAGTGTACACTTTTGATCTGTTTAGTTTGCTGTATGTCGATTGTATCTCAATGGAGCTGTTCAAAATATTCAAGTTGATATAGTTTGCTTGTGCAGAGGTTATATGTCTTCCCTTCTCCTACAGATCTCATGCATTACAATGGTGGGGTATAGGAAACCTACCTTGTTAGGAGAAGAAGGCTGAGGTTTGGGGGCATCAGGCTTAGCCTCAGCATCATTTGGCTCATTTACAGGAAGCTGAACTGGAATAGGTTTGACTGTAAGGGGCTCAGCTGCAGCAGGTGCGGCTGCAGCAGGTGGGGCAACAGGTGAAGTTGTATCAGGTGCAACAGGTGAGGCTGCAGCAGGTGCGGCTGCAGCAGGTGGGGCAACAGGTGCGGCTGCAGCAGGTGGGGCAACAGGTGCGGCTGCAGCAGGTGGGGCAACAGGTGCAGCTGCATCAGGGGTAACAGGTGAGGCTGCAGCAGGTGCGGCTGCAGCAGGTGGGGCAACAGGTGCAGCTGCAGCAGGTGCAGCTGCAACAGGTGGGGCAAAAGGTGCAGCTGCAGCAGGTGCAACAGGTGCGGCTGCAGCAGGTGGGATAAAAGGTGCAGCTGCAGCAGGTGCAATAGGTGCGGCTGCAGCAGGTGGGATAAAAGCAGCTGCATCAGGTGCAACAGGTGTGGCTGCAGCAGGTGGGATAAAAGGTGCAGCTGCATCAGGTGCAACAGGTGCGGCTGCAGCAGGTGGGATAAAAGGTGCAGGTGCATCAGGTGCAACAGGTGCGGCTGCAGCAGGTGGGATAAAAGGTGCAGCTGCATCAGGTGCAATAGGTGCTGCTGCATCAGGTAGGGTAAAAGGTCCTGCAGATGCTATATAAATGCTTGAAGGAGGGACAAAGAGAAGAACCCCAGAAGGAGGCTGAGGAAAGAAAGCACTGGTCAACTGAGTAGCTGAAGGAGGGCCAGGGATGTTGGGGCCAGAGGATGGTCCTCCAGAAGAAGTGAGAACCCAGGGATATGGAGGGAATCTTGTCTCTGTGTCAGGACTCCCAGGGTAATTGGGGATTGTGTTCACTGGTGCATTGTAAAAAGGAGGTTGCGAATTCCTTGGGCCATAAGGAACGTTCAGAGATGGATTAAGTGGGTAATAATTGCCATTGTAATCCTAAAGGAAAAGCAAAGAAGTCAATTAAAGATATTGTTTATCCCACCGGCATACGACTCATGATATGACCGTGATGACATATGGTAAGTAATGAGCTAGTCTAACAAATTCCAAATTAGGTCTCTTTCATGCAAATGAATTTACATAATATTTGAAATAAGAAAGTAATAATTTCTTAAGAAAATTGAACCCCAACTTGGGGAGAAATATTTTGTGTTTAGGCCAATATGAGTGTTATAGACTGCAGAATATGCCAGCCTAGGCCAAAAGAAAAATAGAAGGAAGCACATGCTGGCACTGCTAGGATTGGTATGGGATTATAGGATTGGTTCTCCACACCCCATTCTCCGCACCCCAGCACTGCCCTGCATGCCCTCGGGTCATTAAAGTGCCCCACTGAAAATTTCTCTTCCTTATACCTCTTCCAAGTGCCTCAGTTTCCAGATTTATCCTGAACTCCCCACACTTCATCAAAGCTTCCATTCCTTCAAGGCCATGCACCCCAAATTGCTATTAAGAGGGTGAGCAGATGGAATGCGGAATGGCTGACTATTGGCTTTTCATATTTTTCCTATGATGTTCGTGTTTTAAATGAGTAGCTTATTAACATTACTTAGGGGTTTATTATCAAATTTCAAATGATTCATTTTTGGTAGGACCTCCATGTTTTCCTCCTATTGCTCTAGGCATGTCTTTTACATGTATGTAAGACTATCAGGGAGCCCGAAAGTCACAAAATTAAGTAAGAATTTACAGAAGATTGTGATCTTTTTTAGTCTTGCATACATAAAGTTTTATTTCTTATCATAAATTTGTCAGTTTTCATGAGCAGGCCACTTGTGGTTTACATATAAGGATCCTGGATTCTTTGATTTGTTGCATAGCTCAATTATAATTCAAGCAATTCTGAATTTTGATAAATGTTTTAAACTATGATAAACTATATTTAACATATATGTTTGTGTTAATGTTAATCAGTTGATGGAGTTATTTTTTTTACATGTCTTGGGAAATACTGCCTTTGTCAACAATAATTTTCTGTGATGTAAAACTTTACTTATATAATCAAATTTCATTTTAAAGTGTTTAACCTTGTAAGCAGGCAGTGAAACTGGGCAGATATCAGTATGAATACAAAATTACAGGATGTCTACATACAAATATACTTATATTTGCATATTAAAATGGACCAATTAGAGGAAGAGAAGCAAACATGTTCCTAAATGACCTCTGTAGCTTTTCAAGGAAAATCATAATATTGAATTATTTAAGAATATTGGCTATAAAATGCTATTTTAAAGAAAAAAAAATGAATAATGAATAATATATTTCAATATATTAAAATCTAAAAAAATATAAAATATTTTACCTCGTCACTGGATGATTGAAATCTCTAAAACAACAAAGAAAGCAATGTTGGTGTTAAATTTTACACCAGGGAAAAGCATCTTTCCTTAGCTCTCTGCCTACAGTTAGAATGGCTGCAACTGACAAATCTCTGAGTAACTTGGAATTTTCTTTGTTAAGTAGTGTAAATGTTTGCCAGCTTCTCAGTTTTCCTGAGACTATGCACACACAGTTCTGTTATCCTGAAATGCATTCTTTTTTTTTTATTATTTTTTATTTCGGCATATGATGGGGATACAGATTTTAAGGTTTCATTCTTAAAAAGTGGATGTACAATGATTAATTACATCTTACCAGTTCTGCTGTTTCTACACTATCATTTAAACATCTTGTTCATATCAATTGATAAACTTTTCAGGTACAGGGAACCAAATGTTTCAACCCAATTTTGTGTCTAGTTGCTTATTTACACCAGATATTCACATTAGCTCATCATTTGTATTGATCGCAAAATTACCAGTGACTAAGCAGGACTTTGCAATCTCAATATATAGATTGTTCCTTGAGAGTGTTGGAATAGTTTAAGCTTTTTCTTGATGAAAATTCGGAGATTTATTTTTAAAATTATAAAATAAGTGCCTGTTCTGTGTTGTACCTGTGCTAAAGCATTGGGATCCTTGATACTGGAAAAAATGGACTGGTTTCTTTGCTCACATATCTGGGGGGTTGCATATCCCAACCAAACTTCCTAATTAAAATTCAGTACTGCTTTACAATTTTATATTGGTTTCCTGAATTTCTGAGTTCAAATTTTTCTTATGGTTCATATTGCCAGAGTCTCCCGAGGTATGATACATGATGCACAAGCAATAGTATGTTCTAAGGGTGTCCATAGAGGCTAACGTCAATTATTTTTATTGTGGATCATAGCCTTAGGAATCTGATGATTAAAATATTAACTCATAAGAAATTCAAAATAATATCTCATACTGTTTCTCCTTTTTAAAATTATTTGCAAAATATTTCTGCTCCTCTGCTACATGTCTAATGGTTGAAAATTGTGCACATCCCAACCCACATCTCTGGACTTTCTTTGCTAGATTGTCATGTTTATCTACTGGATACTTGTGCGAATGTACAAGTATAGTTTTCTTAGCATGCTCCCGTCACCATAATTTGAGGCAAAAATGACAAAACTGAAAAAAGATCTAATATCAGTTAATCAATACATACTTTGGTCCCCTATGTAGGGATAGTTTATGGGTATGTGCTACGCAGAAACCATATAAATCACTAGGACACACCCCTCCTGCTAGCAGTTCCTCACTTGAAGACCCACACCTGGTTACATGGTTGCCCCACAACTTCATGCAATCTTCTGCTCTAATCATCTAAAGGATTAGATGAATACAACTCTCCCTGGATTCATCACTTAGTTTGTTCAAGTAAATTTAATTATATTATTATAAAGTATTATAGAGGCATGAGGGGAAAATCTGGGCATAGCAAAAATTTTATTACCCTACAAAGAAAGTACACTTAATGCCTCTGATCATTGAAAATAAATAAAAACTTTATGCTAATATTTTCACATATTTTCCATCAAATCAGTAGAGATTACTAGCAGTAATATTTTAAGAGCAATAGCCATCATTACATTCATTGCATGCAAAGAAATCAGTGGGTTTTAAATGAAAAACATACTTTAATATAAAAACAAATACATTTGCATATAAAGGAAAAAATACTTTACCTCACCAAAGAAGGGTAACCGCCTCTAAAACAAAGGGAAAATATTTTAATATGTTTATTTATTTGAAATCATCTGTACCCAGATTTCCATATAACTAAAGAACTTGCAAAGCCTTATAATTATTATGGTTAATTTTTTTTAAATGAGTCACCAATATGAATTATTTTTATCATCATTATATGGTTTTGACCTAAATGATTGCCTTAGGAAGTTTTATTTTGGCTAGATGGATTTTGGTTTGAAATATTCTAAATATATTAATATATAAATCTTTACCATCTGAAAGGTCCTTTGGCTCTTATTCATATATCTGTTTTTGTTCTCTTTTTACCTCTTGGTTTTGTCTGCAGTGTGTGTGTGTGTGGTGGTCATCTATTCATAGTACCAAAAGTACCATATTTCCACTTGTTCTCCAGTGAAGTTTCAATATGTTTGTGAATTGATCACCAATTATGCACTACAGAATAAAAATTAAAAAAATGATGCAGGAAAATAATTTATTATTTTAAGAATTAGGGCTTAATTCAAGTACTTTTAGAGAATTAGAATAATATATATTTTTTAATTTTTAGTATATATTTACTTTATTACTTGTTATTCTGCATATTATGGGGGTATAAATGTTTAGGTTATATATGTTGCCCTTTCCCTCTCCCTCAGAGATAGATAATATTTTGAAGTCTGGTCAGGATGATAATAACAGTAATAATAGTTAAGATTAAGTAGCGCTTGAGTTCCTACTATGTCCTAGTACTTTGCTAAGCACTTGGCATAATTATTTGACCTTCAAAACAATTCTGTGGGGTAGTTATTATATTATCCATTTTAAAATAGGATATTTAGCATAGCCATTGGCTAGGGTTAAGAATTTGCCATCAGATATTTCTTACTCTAGTCTCATCTATTTACATCACACTAAAGCCATCACAGTTTATACTATGTTACTTTGCATTTCACTAAAGGTATTATGTCCACTTAATGCTACCCTGTCAAATATTCCTCGTGACTATGTATAAATACGTCCAGCAATGACCCTTCACAGCCACAGGAAGCCCAGTCTGGCATTCTATGATTTGAAGAGATAAACTCTGTTAAGATTATTTACACAGGATCCTGGTACCCTGTAGTTCTTCTTCCTCCAGTCCCCTACATTTCTGACCTCACCTCTTTCCCTTACTGTTTATCCATTTTCAGATATTTCAACTTTATTTTGATTTTAAAATTTTCCTTTGAAAAGTTTGACACTACAAACCTCATTCCCATCAACATGTCTCTTGTTGCTTTATTATAAACACTGTGATCACTGTATCATTGGCACAAAACCCTGCCCACAATTATTTGATGGTTATACTATTGCTACAATTTCGAAAGCCTGTTTGACTCACCCTCCTTGCAAAAGCCACGCTCACAATGCAGGCCCAAACAAGCAGCTTCATTTCTATTGACCCTATGAACATTAATATTATAAATTAGTTGTTTCAGAAAATATACAATATATTTCTTAATTACTTATCTTTTAGAGAGCAACAAAAAAATACATGGCTTTCTCAGTTTGACTAGGAAGACCCTTTACAGAAAATGTCATCCTGCTATTTATTGTCAGTATGACCTACAGAAATGACATTAAAGTCAAAATTATTTTTCAGGGGGTTGACTTTAAGTGGAAGTCAACTCATTTAGTTACCCAGTGACACACTTTGCAATTAATTTGTCTTGGAAGGCTGACCAGGAAATAAAATTGCTTATAAGTAGCCATTTAATGTGTGTTTTATTGAGTTTTTGTTTTTATAGATTCAATGAGAGATAGATATTATCTACTTGGAAAAATTTCTAGTTCTAAACTTTTTTTTTTTTTTTTTTTTCTAGTTCTAAACTTAATCATCATTTTTACTCTCTTTGAGGGATAGTGGGGTAGCCATATATTCAAGTGTGTGTCTTGATTAGGCTCAACTTTCTTCAGAGTACATCAAACCAATCTCTAGTTGATTGATTTTAAAGTTTATAGCTTCTCACTTCTTCAAAAACATAAAACATTTTTACACTTACAAAAAATGTATATACAAGGACATTTACAGCATTCTTTAGAATCTCATAATGTGGAAAAATATAAATGCCCTACAAAAAGTGTTTTATTTAAGAATAATAGCATCAGGGTCATGATCTCTTGCTAAATGAATATACAAATATTAAATGTTGCTAAAGTATTTAACAGATTATTTCAAATTAGAAGATGACTTTATTTTTATAATTCCCTTTTATTTTCTGTAGTCTGTAATTTTTACATGAGAATATATTACTTGTATGATAAGTATATTCTATAAAAATAATATGAATTTTCAAGTTTTTGATAAGACTTTGAATACATTCCTGACTAATCCTTAACAAAATTTTTCAAGGCTAGAAAAATCATATTTCTCAAAACATATTCTTTATCTTGGCTAAGTAAGCTACTTATTCAACATGGGTTTGATCACATGTCGAATCAGCTTTGCTATACTATTCTTTGGTATTGGACACCAGGTTTTTATTGAGAGACAATTTATGAGTAATAAAAAGACAAAGAAATATACTGTTGCTTTTAAATTTCAAAGGCATATGGGACAAATCTGTACCTCATTCTGTTTCCATAGCACTGGAGAAATTCCTGTCAGATCCTAGTACCTAGGCTTTTCCTGAGCTACCAGCATATTTTAATGTCTTAGAGACATTGATATTGTGTTTCTTGCTTTTGCATTTATTTTTGTTCTTTGCCTACCAAGAATTCTACGGTCAAATATGTTGCCCATATTTAGAACTTTACAGAACATTATGGCACCTCCTTTAGGGACGCTTACTGCATCTCTGGCTTTATTTTCTTTTCTGTCATCTTATTTTTCCTATCCCCAAAATATTTATTTCCATTAACAAAATCCTGTTTTGCCCATTTTTGTAAGCCACCTCAAAAAAGTAGTGTATAGCTCATTATAAAGCACTAAAGACCTAAATATTAACCATATAAAGTTAACATATATTGATCTTTCTAAAGTGACTGCTTTTATCCATATCTATGTTTCTGAAACAAGAGGATTTAATTGACTGGAGCCAGATTTTCACAAACATATTATTGTATGGCAATTGTCTGAATAATTTAGAAGAATCCCTCTCTTACCCTACTATTCTTTTGGGAACCTATCATTTTGATCATATACAATGGCTCCAAACTATAAATAATTAAAAGAAACTACTTAAGAAAACGCACATTCCCCTATTTAATATACTTTTAAAATAAATTCCATATAAGTAATATTGTTTATAGTGCCAAAATTTCCCTGTGGTATATTTTAATATTTCTGCTTAAAACTGTTAATTAGTAGAAACAAAAATATGAATTATTTCAAACAATACCAATTCACCAGTTCAAACACAAATTTACCCATTCAAGCAAAATCAGTTCAAATGATATCACTTTAAATTAGTCTTACTTTATAATAATCCAATAAGCATATTTGTACTTAATTTGACTTTTGTCTTTAATATGACAACTATTAAATAAGGAAGTTCTAATTAATTGGCAACTCTAGTAAAGAAAAATAACTATTTCTTCTTCATTAAGGGTATAAAAGTAAAGTGTTTGCTCCTATCAGAATAATTAACAACTAATGAAGGATAATAGAATTACAATTTTAGAGTCCTTAAATCATGTCAGAATTGGAAAAATCCCAGATTTGTCAACATTAGAAATCTTTTCTCCAGCGTCTCACAGTCTCTCAATTTGTGTATCAACCCATGGATCACTTGTGATTTAGTACTTTAGAATGCTCCAGAAGGAACAAACATTTATAGAACATGCAAATGATAAAATTTTTCTTCTCCTTTTCTTCAGTTCTTTTCTCTGCAAAGAACTTGTTAAAAGAGACAGGCTTGCCCACATTGTCCAGTTCTTCAGAAGAATGTGAGGCTTCCCTAATAGAACTGACCTGTTCTCCTAGGGTTTATGTGAACTCCTGAGTCCAGTAGGAACTTAGGGAAAAAAAAAATTCCTTTGATAAGTCCCTTCCCTTGCAGTCTGAAGTGAGAATTCAGGTGCTTTGTGGATTAGATTTACACAACACCCTGTGTTACCAACCTCTCCAAACCAGGAGAGAATATAAATATGCCATCCATTTATAGGCATCCTATTAAAGTCTATCTAACTGAGATCAGGTAGAGAATTTTTTAAAAATAGGAGCAACTTAATATAAAAAAGGGGGTACCTTGTTTTTCGGTACTAACAGTTGTGGCTCCTGGTCTTGAGCTGGACAATGTATCTTGCCTCCTTTCCCCAGGGTTATTTTTAAGAAGTCCCTAATTTGATGTTTATTCTTTTGTTTTGAAATGAATCAGCATTAAATCTGAAAAAAAACCGAAAAACCTATCAATTTGGCTGATTTTGCTGTGAATTCCTTCTCTCATTTCAGAGAACCATAAAAGCAGGGAAGTTATTTCCATAGTATATCAGTAAAAGACAAATTTAGGAACTACATTAAGCTTAATTCCTAAATACACATTCCAAAACTTACTTGACTGTATTTTGGCATCAATTAGAAGATGTGATGAAGGAACTTTATGCTTTACTTCATTTTATATTGGGCATATAATGGAAAAACATAAATATATTTTTTAAACAGCAGTGTGGTTTCTCTTCCTGTAGTAGTTATAAACTACTTTATAGTTTACTAATTGATACTATGAATAAATATTAAAAGATGAAAAAGCCCTTCCCTCTGTGAATTTATTTTTGATGACCTAATCTCTTTAGTAATATGTAATATCAAATAAGAAACTATAATAAGACAGAATTCGCTTCATACCCCCCTGGATCGTAATAGTAGCTGCAGTGTTTGTCAGGAGTGAGAGATACTTTTCACTTCCAAGTATTTAATTTTCTCTTTGTTGACTGGTTTAACACGACTGCTCAAACTAAAAGCCCTTACAGTAGGAAAAAATGTGCTCATGTCCGAGCACAAATATATTTACCTCATTATCTACTGACTATAACATATATCTGGCAGCTATTAAAAAATTATGAGACATACAGAAAGTCAAGAAAACAGCCTGAAGATTTTTCTAAAAAAGTAATCATCAGAATGAGTCAGTTACACAGATGTTGGAATTCTCAAACAGGGTATTTAAAATAATGGTGATTCCTATATTAAAGATTGTGATGATAAAGGTAGACAAGCTGCAAGATCACATAGGTAATTTCAGTACAGAGACGGAAACTATAAGGAAGAATAAATGGAAATGCCAGAAATCAAAAATTCACTCACAGAGGAAAAGAGAACATTTGATTGGCTTCTCGGTAGACTCAACACAACCCAGGAAAGAATCAGAAAGACTGAAGATATGTCATAGAAATGATCAAATAGAAAATAGTAAATGTTCTAACATGCATGTAATTGTAATCATAGGAGAAAAAGGATATAATAGAGCAGGAGTAATAGTAAAAGAAACAATGACCAACAGCTTTCTAAAATTAATGACAGAAACTAAAAGCACAGATATAAGACAGAGAACACCAAGAAGTATAAATTCTACACACACACAGCATGTTGCATTAAAACCTCTGGAAATCAAAGAGAAAATCTTGAAGAGAGCAAGAGGAAAAAAAGACAGATTACCCACAGAAAAATAGGGATAAGTATTACAGCAAACTGCTTGTCAGAAACTATAGATGCAAGAAGAAAAGTGTAGTATCTTAAAAGTGGTGAAAGAAGAATGCTGTTAACCCATAATTCTATGTCCAGGAAATATATCCTTCAAAAGTGAAGGAGAATTATTTTACCAAACAAAAAACCAAGGGAGTAAATTGGTAAGAAAAAAATGCTTTGAACACAGTATCAACCAACTCGATGGGATTGACGTTCATAGAGCACTTCAGTATTCTGCGTGATCTGACGTCAACTCCTTTCCTTTTTCCCAGTTCTAGCAACAATTTAGTAGTTTTCCATTCTCATAGTTTTGCCTTTTGCCTTCCATTTTCCTTCCCATTCTCCTTTCCTTCCTGCATTTTTTTTCTTTTTCTCCTTTCCTTTCTTTTTTCCTTCCCCTTAGTCATTCAAATAATGATTATTGAATACTATTCTGGAGATAGATGAGAAATGCAATCCAGTAGATAAAAAGCAATATAGGGACAAAATTAATATAGGCACTGGAAGTGAAAGCTCCAAAGGCACTACTTTTTTGTAAATGAAGTTTAAGAGCTGCATTTAAACTTAACTGACCCCTTCTTTCAGAATGGAGCACTAAAAAATGGGTACTATAAAGCTCATTATTTTGTGATTAACAAGATAGGAAATGAGTGGCTTATGTTTGATAGTTGGGAAAAAAGAACAGATGAGAAACATATGAGTAGCCCTTTTGTTAGAAACAGTCTTGTTCTCATACTCCAAAAACAGTGAATGATTTCAGAAGACTGATGGACCGGAACATGTCCTGCTGTTTTGTAGTAATGGAAAAATGTTACCTTTTCATCCATGACTGGCTGCTATCCTCTTGAAAATGTCAAGTGGTTTAATTTGCAAGAGAGATATTCCTCAAAAATATATTACTAAATATCTTGTCATAAGTATGCAACTCATGGCCAGATTTTATGATGTGTTTTATGTTTTAATATTTCCTAAATCTTTTCCAATTACAGAAAAAAATCTTTGGCCATCTATCTATACCAATGAGATAATCTTAAATCTGAAGAACTTTTTGACAAACTGTAGATGCTTATTTACTCATGGCAAAAAGGAGCTATATAATAAATGTGATATTCCATTTTAATTTTCTGAAACAAAATATTAGGTCTAAAATATATGGAATAACCTGATTATTCATCTGAATATAAGATAATGTTTTGAGTACTAGGTATTCAAATGAAATAATGCTTACACTTGTCCCTCATAATGCATACATTTTAAGAAACCAACAAAAATAGAGAGATATTCAGGAGATAATTGGGTATATATGTCTAAATTTGGGAAAGTGACAGAAATTTAGAGATGATTCTAGAGTACTAGGACCTGATTTTAATCAGATGATTATATGTGGCAGTTAAAGTGATTAAAGCAAACAAGATCATATAGAAAACATGTGTAGAGTTAGAAAAGAATTAGCTGAGGTCAGAGCCCTAGAGAACATCAATGTTTGCATAGGAGAAAGGGGTCCATAAAAAATATCTAGAAGATATAGTCAAAGTGAATCATAAGAAATACTGGGAAGTAAATCTTAATCAATAGGATCAAATAAAATAGTGTCCCTGGGGGAAACATTTTATTTCTGCCACAATTTCCTCATCTGTAAGGTGCAATGTTTATAGTTATATTAATAATACAACAGTAATTTTGGCCGGGCGCGGTGGCTCACGCCTGTCATCCTAGCACTCTGGGAGGCTGAGGCGGGCGGATTGCTCAAGGTCAGGAGTTCAAAACCAGCCTGAGCGAGACCCCATCTCTACTATAAAAATAGAAAGAAATTAATTGGCCAACTAATATATATATAAAAAAAAAAATTAGCCGGGCATGGTGGCGCATGCCTGTAGTCCCAGCTACTCGGGAGGCTGAGGCAGCAGGATTGCTCGAGCTCAGGAGTTTGAGGTTGCTGTGAGCTAGGCTGACGCCACGGCACTCACTCTAGCCTGGGCAACAAAGCGAGACTCTGTCTCAAAAAAAAAAAAAAAAAAAAAAATAATAATAATACAACAGTAATTTTAATAGTAGTAAAGTCAATTTAGACAAATATATAAATTACCTTCACATATCTGATCTGATTTAGATATTATAATCATCATTATTACTTTTGCTACAGCGAACATCATTCAGAAGGATAGATTACAAAGGAAATTTTTTAAAATCTCAAAATATCTATAAGCTTTGAAATATAGAAAGATCACATACCCTTTGAAAGTTGAAGGAGAGAGTTGGAGTTATGTTCAGATTTAGATCAAATTATTGATGTGTCGTAATGAGAGGTGGATAGTGTTCATGTGCCAGATTGCACTTAATATCTTCTATGAAGTAGGCAAGAAAATTGATTTCTGGTGAGATAAATTTGAAGCTTCTTAGCAGAGTGCCAATAAGAAAAAGTTTGATGTCTTTGGTGACCAAGAAGTTTAGAAAATGTAAACTTACTTTAAAATTCATCTGCTTAAGTCAAGTGGCAGGAGAAATCAAATTCAGAGTTTTACACGATTTGGTGTTTCCCAGGTTAAGTGTAGAGGGGCAGAGAAGTAGTGTGAGCTATCAAGATAATATTTAAAATGAAGAAGGATAAAGTCTGGGCTGTGTAAGAAAGAAAGTGAGGTCGATAGAGAACAGAGAGAATGGATCATGTGTTGCAATGTTATCAGAATGCTAAGGGATGGGGAATGTTCTATGATGATATGACGACAAAGAAAAATTCTATTCGCTTCTGCTTGTTCGACCTTTTCAAAATATAAGTCATGTGTCTTCTCCTTCTGAAGATTCCTTCGATATTCAGACTGAATAAGAAGGGAAGTGAGGCTGAGAGAGATTTCTAGAATGGAATACAATGGGAGGAATAAAGGGCTGATGTATTCC
Source organism: Mirza zaza (assembly GCA_008750895.1). Taxonomy (NCBI): domain Eukaryota; kingdom Metazoa; phylum Chordata; class Mammalia; order Primates; family Cheirogaleidae; genus Mirza; species Mirza zaza. The sequence goes on along the minus strand of VSMD01129912.1, from coordinate 38,130 downwards.
ATGACATTAAAGAGGAAGTCTCCAAACTTTAAAACGTTTAACTCGGTAAAGATACATATCATATAATGTTAATCCCCTAAGAAAACTCATCTCATGTTTTTCCATCACAATCAAATTCTTCGCAGAAATTTCTAAGTTCAAATAACCTTCATCCGTATGCCTTCCTCCCTGATCCAACTTCCCCCATACCCCCATCTTCTCTGGATACGCCCACACCCTTAGAGTTTTCCCTTATAACCCATGCGTGCACCCATCTGTTTGTTTCTGCTGTTTCTTCATTTGGTGACATCATTGATGAGGGCTTGGGATGGTTTATGTTCTCAGTGCCTCATTCCATACTTTAGTCTGATGATATGAACCAAGGGAAGAAGACTGAGGGCTCTGGTGAAGGTTTAGGATTAATGCTGTGGGAAATTATAAGCATGAATAAATCAGAGAGATGGTAGAATGATGGCTGGATGGTACTGGGAACCCAGCTGTGGTTGGAGAATGTAATTTGTAGCGTTCAAGGTTATCATTTATGAGAAGTAAAACTGAAGTGTGCAGAAAGTATACCAGGTCTTCCAATGATAGCCAAGCCGACTTAAAGTTAATTGTGAAAGTACTATTTATATTAGCATCAGTAACCTCATGGGTCAATACGAACAATGGAAATGACAATTACACACTAATCAATGCACTTGAAATTTTATTTTTTTGGGGGAAAGAAATGTGTTTCCATAACTCAGAAAGAGCGGTGAAACATCTTAATCATCTACCTAGTTCATGTGAAACCACAACACAGGCCCAATAAATTCAACACGAATAGGAAGAATATCAGCAATTCAGGGAACATTCTGCAGAGTCTTCTTTGGCTCAATATTTCTGCCTTATCAATAAACTTCTCCAAACATGCTGGTAGCATGAAATTATATGGTAGAAATGAAAACTGTAGAAGATGGATTTTTCTAGTCAAACCTAAAAGAGAAAAAGACAAGTCAGGACTTATATTCCAGAAGATAATGTTTGTGTGTACATAGAACATATACCCACTTATCCATCCTAGTCTGACAATGTAATTATTTATAACTTTATGTTCTTTATATATAAACTATATAACTTTATATTTATAATTTATATTCATTAGTTAACATTTTCTGGTGGCCAATTATAATACCTGACATATTATAGGAATTTAATAACTATTTGTGTTTATGCTTAATGGATTTCAGTCTGTGAAGTAAAAAGGGGAATTGTTTTCTGGTAAGATAAATTTAATGAAATTAATGAATGAGAGATAATAGCCAGCTTCTTCAGTCTATCACCCCAAATAATATTTCTATTTAGTAAAATGTATGTATTTATATTTTCATCCAATTTTGAAGGAACAATTTATTCTTATTTTCCAAATTGATTATTAGGCATCCAAAATATTGCTGCTTCCTATATTTTGTACCTTTTGATCTAATTGGAATCTTCCTTTTAGTAAAATAATTTTATTATGTAAAGTGACTTTGGGCTGGCATTTCAAGAAATTATTTTAAAATTAAATTCTTCAAAATCCACTTTACATTTTTTGGTTTCTCTGTCTTTTTTCATTCATTCTTTCTATTTAATACCCTTTGCCTCATTTCTTTCTCTGATTTATCACTTAATCTTGTTGTACTGCTATATCCTTCTCCTACCAATAACTCAGCACTTAGAACACTGCATTGCTGTTTCAGTCCTTGCCTGGAACAGAGCTTAATGAGGGTAAGTTCTGAATCTTAATTCTGTATCTCTCAGGTCTCTCACATCACAGGATATCTGATAAGCTTTTTAAAACTGGGGGATTAATATATGAAATAATGAACAGCAAATGAATATTCCTATTTATAAAATACACTTATATTTTCAGCTCTTATCTATACAGTTATGCTATTATTTTTCTCACATGAAATCATTTTCCAAGTTGTCTGACCCTATTTTATCATCAGTATCACCAAAATGATATGACAAAGAAAATTGTGACAATGTACCCAAATTAAAACATATCCTCTCAAAAGTCTCCAAGGTGCACGCTGGGTGGAGCATGGCATCATTAGGGCAGTGTCTGAGCCCGAGGGCTGGAAGTCTGTCTTGGATTTTAGGTAAACAAGTCATTTAACCTCTACTGGGCTTCAGATTCCTGATCTCAAATCAGTGGAAAATACTAACTACCTCCTAAGTTTTAAGAGAAGTATAAATTAGCAAATATAGGCAAAGAGCTTCAAACTGCAACCAGTACGTTATAATCCCTCAATAAAATATTGTTGTTGCCTTTGACCTTTGAGCAACATGGGTTTGAACTGTGTGGGGCCCCTTATATGTGGACTTTTTTCCTGAGACAGCAAGACCTACCTCCCCTTTTTCCTCCCCCTTCTCAGCCTGCTCAATGTGAAGAAGACAAAGACAAAAACCTTTATGATCATCCACTTCCACTTAATAAGTGGTAAATATAGTTCTTCTTCTTTATGATATTCTTAATAACATTTTCTTTGTTCTAGCATAATTTATTGTAATAATATAATATATAACATACAAAACATGTGACCATCAACTGGTTATGTAATCAGTAAGGCTTCCCGTCAACAGTAGGCTGTTAGTAGTTAAGTTTTGGAAGAGTCCAAAGTTATAGATGGATTTTTGACTATGTGGAGGGCCAGTGCTGCTAATGCTTGTATTATTTGAGGGTCAACTGTGCTATTATTTCTCATTGTTTGAAATGTACTTTGTCATGCTGCAAATGTATATTCAGGGCATATAAAAAGAACTAGGAAGATAAATTCAGTGAGACAAAATTCCAGGAAGGAAGATAAACCTGAAATACTGCAAGGACAATATAAGAAAAATAGAAGATGACTACACAAAGAGCAACACTTATGTGCATTACGGTTTTCTTGAGTTCTCCATCATGGCTTTAAGCCCATTGATTAAATTGTCAAAGAGAGAAACTAAAAAAGAAGAAAAGTAGATTTTATGTATTAAAAAATGGTGATATTTTCCCAAAGAAAATGATGCAGGAAATTTGTTTTAAAATGCTTGAAATTGTGTATGAAACTCTCTTGATATTATATATCTCTTCTCAAACAGAAATGTGGAATCTAAATTTCTTGGCTCAAGAAAGCAACGGGAAAAGTTCTGTGTGGACATTATGCCTGTCATGATTTCCACCCGGAACCATTGTTTCTGGCTGAATGTATCATTAGCTATAGAGAAAATTTACTATGATACAATATATTTTTAAAAAATATTTATAAAACATACATGCATGCAACCTACACAGATAAATTTGTGAAGCAAAAAGGTACAAGCAAAATTTAAAACATTTCATAAGCCAAAATATGATTTCATAAAAGTTGAAACTGTATTAATTAACAATATTAAGATCTCATTCTTCCCATAAAAATCTCATCTAGATTATTGCTTAAATTCTAGGCCTACAGCCACTTACCAAAATAAAATAGAAGCAGTTATTTCAAGAATCTTAAAAGTTCCTCTTTAAAAGAGAAAAGAAATGACACAATTAAAAAAATGTTTACAATAACAAATCTTCATGGAAATATTTAGGACATTGTTTAGGCATCTCATATGCAAACCACAGGTACTAAGTTTTGATTTTTCTCGAATAATTAGACATACTGCATGCATACCTTAAAAACTAAATCATATTAAAAAATATTCCAAGAAATTCTGTGGCTTGCCTAAGATCAACAGCTTATCTATATCATCTTCTGATTCCAAATCTTATATTGTTTATATCAAATTGTCAGTTGTCTGAGTTCAGTCTCCTATTCTCCCATTTATTCTCCAAGTTAGGAGAAATATTTCCTAAATGAAAAATTTTTTAATGAAATAAAGAATAAATGTTAACTAGATATGGCCCAGTTACTTTTTAGAATTTTAGGTACTTTGTAAAATGTATTTTCACTGTCTATCTTGACCTATCTCTAAGAATTGTTCTAGGAATCAACTGCAATAATATAAGCAAACACTGAAATTTAAATCCAATATAAATGCAATTTATCATTATTATTTTCATTTATTATATTTGCATTTGCACTATATAATTAATAATTTAACCTTCACCCTAGACAGCTTTAAATCTTGTTTCAGCTTCTCCTTGAGAACCTGTCAGAATTTTATTTCCCATTTCATTTCCATAGCTTACTTTTACCATGAAAGATAACTACTTTTTAAATTAAAAATAAAAAGGGAGTACTCAGCAGAGGGGATAATCTGGTCAGCATTTGTGTTAATGTGATTCACTGGGGTCACAGTTTTCTGATGTTGATGAACAGCTCTTGGGTATTGGGGCAAGAAAAACTTCTTATAATATTGGTTGATTTTGTCCTAGAAAAAGAAGTTATTCACAATATTCATATGTCAGAGCAGACCTGGATATAACCAAATAAGTTCAAATTTTATTTGAATAAATTCTTAAAAGAGACCAAATGAAGCTAACCAAAGGAAATTTTATTGATACAAAATTAACTCTATGTTTACATTCATAGAACGAACTATAGAATTGAGAAAATCCTTTGGTTAATTCAGATCCCCAAGGCCAAAATACTCAAGTAACAAAACAGAAGCAAAGAAGAAAAAAGAAAACTACAACAATGCATGTAGAAGGCAAGAGGATAATTTCTTGAATTTAAGACAAGTATCCCAGATTGTGGTTTCTTCTCTGTGTCTAGTAGAAAAACCCTGGTTGTTAGAGTCATATAGAATATGTAATTTAATTTAGTAGAATCTATGACACTGAGCCAGTTAATCTCTGTTATATATTTCTTAGAGGTAAATGAATCAATATAGAAAAAACACTTTGCATAGTGTCTGTCATAGATTTCATGATTAATAAACATTCCCCTACTCCATATTCTATTTTGAACCATCTATACTGGCCTGGCCATAGATTACTGTAGAACTTAATATTGGAATTAAACACAGTGGCATCTTCCTTCAGGCTAAATCCTCTTTTTTTTTTTTTTTGTTTTTTGCAAAGTAGAAAATCAATCAATGGGATTTTAGAATTACTAGGTAGTTTTGTGACAGTTTTAATCAAGTATAAGGAAGATTTCTATAGAAATTAGAATTTACTAAAATAGGGGTTTTTTTTGTTTGTTTGTTTTTTGTTTTTTGTCAAGAGGATTGAACTTTGGCAGTGTTCAATCAGTCTCATTGTGTTATAAATGTACGAAAAATTTATCAGGTATTTTTGGTAATTCACTCATCTCAGTTTTCTGTTAATAACAAAAATAAACTGTTATAAATACAAAATGTTATGGGGTGAAATTTTATTAACTTAATTTGAATGAAAATTACCTCAGTAAATATTTCGGTTGATTTCTTAAGGGGAAAAAAATGAAATCAGGTTCACTTGCATAATCCGCCAGTAATTTTATCTACGTCACTAAAGCAGAGAGTTAAGGCTAATTATTTTAATAATTCAAGGCCAAGTAGCTACCACCAAGAAACAAAATCCTACTTTATAGGAACTTATTATGAATTCAAGGAGCTTACATATTCACTATCTGAGCATGCCCTGTGTCATTATAATTGTTCTTGACTGAAATATTAATACATTTTATTTCAATTTCTCCATTTATCTACATTGTTCGTATAATGTCAAATTCCCATGGAGTATAGGCAGATCCAAAAAAATACACAGACAGAGAGAGAAGAGAAAAAGAGGAGAGAGAAGAAAAACTAATTAGGCCTGCTTAAGGTTGGGAGGGGCTGCCTACACTTTCTTGGAAGACTATTTTTTTCATTAGTGGACATGGGCCCACATTGAGAGGGAGAGAAAGGGTAAAACAAGCTTCTGAAGGCACTGAGGAGGAAGACCTTGGGCTGTGCCCCAGGCCACGAGATTCCTGGCCACAATCCACACTTCCCCTCTCCCAGAACCCTACTAATTGTGTTCTCTCGCTTGGCTCGTCCCTCCACAGCAGGTGTTTCTTATTCCTGTGATTTATACAACTAATAACCCAGTCTAGTTTTCAACCTCCAAACAATATGAGAGGGGGTCTAGGGTAAAACTATAGTGAAGGTAATTAACAGGATCCTAATTGGGCATTGACTTGTTTTAAAAATGCCTGTTTCCAGTGAAATAGAACCCTATTATACATCCAACAGCATGGCATACATAGAACAGCTTCTCTTGGCTATGTAGGTAGTTGATTTCAGACCAATAAAATGACTTTGTGTCTGTGTCTATCTTACAAAGGTTTTCCTTTATTTCTATTGGATATTTTGATTAGCAACATCTAATGTACTTAAAATAATTAGCCAACAGCAAGAAACAGTATTTCTCAATGAACTGGTTGATTGTTTGATTTTAAAAGTATCATTGACCTCGCTAGATGAACTATTAGTCTTCAAATTTTTGGTGGTTATCAACACTGTACCATAAGAGAAAAAAATCAGTTTAAAATGAAATATGTATTTTATGAATAATATAATATACGTGTGTATACTCTCACATACATACATCATCCTCCCCTACACCTACATATTATTGGCAAAAGTTTAAAATATCTTAGTTCTCCTGATAGTGAGGCTTTGTCTCAGAGAAACAGCTTTTAATTTTTAAGTATTCAAAGGTCCCTGTAAGACTCAGATAAATTCAATGATTCTTCTTTTCAGAAAAATGCAGATTATTTACAAAATAGTAAAAATTTTCGATTTACCAAACTGTCAATTGGTCTCAAATTAAGATCTACTATTTTCCTTTAGAAATTAGATGCTAACATGAAAACAGTAACTACCTTTCCTATATCAATGGGGCATGGGAGGAGGGAGGTGGAGCAAGATGATGGGCCATTTGGTGTCTATGAGTTGGTGTAGGAACGGTCCAGTGTTCTGTTAACCAATTAACTCTGCATGGCTCCTCCGTGTAAATGGAAGAAACATTATGCTAGACCAAAACTGTCATATTTTTGTATACAGAATATCTTTGATTTATATTTTAACAATGAAGTAATAATCCACGTTAGCAATGACAAATTTAAGTTAAAATAGCAAGCATATTTAAAGTATACAGAAAAACCTATTATTCCAATATGACTTGATGTTATATACTGTTTCCAAACCTGCTGTACTTTTCTTTTCTCAAAAACAGTGTAATGAAATCGTTGCACCTCTTAGCTTTCAGAGTGAGAATCCTCATAGGTTTGGAGTAAGAGGTTCTATTCTCAGGAAGGAATAAAAAAATGTGTGTATCTCTTGATACAAGAGGAATATAAATATCAATCTATCATTCATTGATAATCTTGCAACCAATTGATTATAAAAAGATGCTGAACCACTACCAAGAAATCCTTCCAGTAATATATGACTTTGACAAAGTGGTTCACACATGGAGTACAAGTTATTTTTTTGGAACCCTCTTCACATCTGTTGATGGTATGTAAATCAATGGAAATATCAACTCTTTCATGCTCAGAGATTTAAAAAGATACTTATAAGAAGTTAGACTGCTAAAAAAATAATGTAAATGTATCTAGGATACATTTTATCAATGAACCAATAAATAGATAAATAAACTTTACCTGACTGGTATGCATAGCCACATCATTTTCCTGTTTATCTTGCTATAAAATAAATAACATTTATTGTTACAAATGAAAAAGTAGTAATAATAAAAAGTAATTTCTTAAATATTAATAAATTTGATATAAGTGGTTTTGACTTACTTCCTTAGGGAAGCTGGAACATTCCTTAAAAAAAATCAAAATAATACATTTTAATTACTTATAAAATTATTATTTTTATTTTTTGGACTTTTTTTAACCCACTCTCCTCTTTTTTGGACTTTTAATCATTCTCAGAGATGAAATGAGTAGAAATAAAACTACGCTATTTATTGGGTTTCATTGAAAATGTCTATAGGCCTCTGTGATATGCAGTAAGACATTTAGACAATAGCCCTTTGTATGGATCTGGATGAACTAGAGTCCTTATTCCAGGGCAATACACTGGACTCCTCTCATTCTGTTTACAAAATTTCAGATGCACACTATGTCTCCTAGCATGGTAGCAATATTAATGGGTGGCTTTAAAAATAGCATTAAAATATTTGGTAGTGTCTATTAGCACAATTCTCTTTGAATCCTTCGATGCATACATTCTTTTTTTTTTTTTTTTTGATGCATACATTCTTGATCTGCACTCCCCCAATTTTTCTTACAAGGCTGCAGTTCCAGTTCTTCCAGATTCAGTAACTCTAGATTTATTGCATAAAAAATGAGAATAGAAACTGTCTAGTTCAATGTATAATATCTTGGTAGTTACAAGGGTGGTGTTATCTTTGCAATATAATGCTTTACCTCACAGAGTTGTTCGTTGTCCTGTATCCAAATTAAAAAAAAAAAAAAGAAGATTTTAATTTTATGATATGATTAAAAGGCCAAGGAAAACATTTGACATTTATGCCTCATGTTAGAAACAGTTCCTTCAGACAATACCAGTTTATGAAACAAAATGGAAAATGTTACTTAGAGCTTGGGCAAGCGCTTCCTTGCATGTCCTTATACAACGTTATGATTCTTTCGTTAAATGAAAGTAATGATTTTTACCTTCTCCTACATTAAAGAATTGTTTGAGGAAGCACATAAAATGATAAATGAGCAAACATTTAGGGCAAATATGTTAAATTTAAATGAAATTAGTACTTATTTGTTATTATTGATATTATTGTTATTTATAATTATATTTGTGCTACATTGTTTGAGATTTAATTTCAAGATTACAATATTTTATTCACAACTATTCTACTTTCTAAGTTAGAATTTGTTAGGGTATTATGTTTCTAGTTATCTCACATAGTTTTTTAATCCTATGCTTCCTATCTGCCAAAAATACAGAACTCACCAGATTGGGAATAAAGGGGTAGGTGTTTGTCTTAAACTGATCCCACTGGTTCATGAAAATCTGGTGCTGTTGAAGAGCCTGGAGATATTGGAGGAAGTTCAACTGCTGATAAAATTGGTAGATTTCATTCTGGACAGAAAGAAAATTATTAACAGTTACTCCAATATTTCATGTCTTTCTTGTACCAAAGCGAATGTTGACAGAACCAAATGAATTAGAACTTTAATTGGGTAATTCAGGGGTGGGGAACCTGTGGCCTTCTAGGTCCTCCATGTGGCCTTTTGACTGAATCAATATTTTACAGAACAAATCTTTTTATTTTTATTAATACATTTTTGTTTGTCTTTTATATTTTTATTTCATTTTTAAACAAAGAATAAAATAAGTGTCAATAAAATAATCCTCCCAGATTCAATGGCACAATTAGAACATTAGTAAGCCATAGGGGCCAAATCGACGGCTGCTATGCTCATTTAGTTCTAACTTCCCCCACCTCACTGCGCCACTATCACATGGGGCTGGTTGGCAAGAGTTTATGGGGGTCGAGTACGCCACTCTGTCTCTGTTATCAGCTTTTGATAACAGTACATTGTGTTTCCCTGTGAGGTGGGATTTGTGAATAGTCGCACAGCTCGACAGTATTTTTTAATTCTGTCGGCTTAACAGCCACCACGTCAAAGATGAACAAGAGAACGCTCTGTGGCCTGATCCTTAACAGGTCATGGATTGGTACTGGTCCATGTCCAGGGGAAGGGAAGCACAGGGTTACACGATCTCTTGTGCCTTGAAAGTCTTTAGTCTTGAGTAATTAATCTATGACGATATTGTCAGAGAGACATGGACTGAGCAATAATGTGATGCTTCAACTACACTGGAATCTAACTTAGGTTGTTTAAACTTGCAACAAATTTGCTCAAATTTGTAACTCCTCCAAAGACAGTTAGGGAATGCTAAACATTCATTTTTCTTAAAATATAAATCCACATCTATTTGACAAAATAGTAGCTGGAAATCACAGCAACATAAATAGAAAAAAAATATTCCTACAAATGTGGGGGTAAATATTTCATTGGGATAGAATAAATTGTGTGAACATTTGGAAGAAGAAACACCCATAATATAATGGTTTACTTGAAATTATAATTTGTATGAGAAATTTACCAGTTGTTTTAGGGAAGGCTGTTCTTGCATGGTGACTTTAATTTTCTGGAAAGAAAAGAAAAGAAAAAGCACTTGCTATAAAAATACACAAAAAGAAAATACTAGTAGGTGATATTAATTTCATTTTATTTGAATGAAAATTACTTACCTCTGTGGAACTTTCTGTGGATTCCTTAGGGGAAAAAAGAAGAATCAGCATTACTTGTGTGATTAAGCCTTAGAGCCATGCTAAAGTATTTGGGGCAATTAATTTAATATTCAGGGACCAAGCCACTACTACTGAGAAATTATGCCATTTATTAGGAATTTAACAAAGTAAATAAAATATTTATCATCAGAGCCAACATTCTGGTTCTTGTACCAATGATCTATGCAACTACTAATCCAGTCCCTCATTCATCCCCTTTAAACAAGAGGCTCTCAAATGTTAAAGTGCATGAGAACACCCAGATAATATTAATGCAGCTAGCCAAGGGGCAACTCTTTGATAACCACTGCTCTAAGCAATATTGATATGGTTTTCAGGATAAAATCATGTTGAATACAAATGGCAGTCTCATGATTTGACACTGGCTTGATCTAAAATACAATTTTCTCTGGAGTCTGATATATACTGTCAAAGATCACAAAATAGGAAACCAATGTGCACTGCTCAGATAGGCAATTTCAGTCTCCCCAAAATTACATTAAGTTTGAGTAACAACTTAATAAACCATTAATTAATAAACCATTTAATTGCTAGAAATCTGCTATTTCTTGATGAACTTGCTTTTTGATGATAAAAGAAAGTATCTCTTACCTCACTAGATGAGCTTCTAGAAGATTCCTTGAGAAATAATAATTAATAATCAAAATCTGATGACCACAAGAAACCTTCAGCATTGTTTCTTTGATATTGGAGGTTATTTTAGATAGGCCTCCTATTACCTGCCTGATCTTTAGGATGATAGGTTAAAAGAATTGAAATAAAAACGATGCGATCAGGTTTCTCAACTGTTCATTATTATTCAACTTTGGAAAACAAGTGAAAGGAGTAAAAATCACCTTATCATTAAATGGAAGTGTCTCAAGAGAATGTTAACCAATTCAGGTGAGTACTACTAAAGTTGGAAGGGAGAAAATGTCATTTCAAAATCAATTTATAAATCTTTTTCCATTTCACTAAAAGTGGAAGTTTTACAGACTTTCCCATATGTCATTAACATGATAATATTGCATATTAAAATATGAACAAATATTCATAGAAATAAAAATTTCTTACCATTTCATTCAAATTATTTGTGTTTTCCTTAAATAAAGAAGAAAAATAATTAGATCTACCTTTGCCACAACATTGTTTACAAAGTATTTTCTCCTGAATATAAAAGGGAAAAAAATCCCCCCTGTATAAAAAGAAGCATAAGAACAGATTCATTTTCACTGTATGAACTTTGTATGAATTATATTAGAATTTCCCATTTGGTAATAAACATACAACCAATGGTAAACTAGAACGTGAGCTCCATGGCAGGGGTGGGGGGGTGGGGGGGGTGGGGATTTTGTTGGCTGTATTCATAGAATGCCAAAGACCTACAATAGTCTTCACTACATGTTTGTCAAATGAATGAAAGAATACACCAGATTAATTTAGGCATCACATGAATAAATGTCTGTTCATTTTACTCATTATTTATCAGAAAATATATACTACTAGGATGACTAATGTGTTTTAGTAATAAATATATAATGTTTCTATTATGAACATGTTGATTTAAACTTAAATGAATCAATTTCAAGAAAAAAACATTGCTTATTAGCCTAAATAGGAAAATAATTTTAACACAAGAAAACGAAAATTTTAAGGGTTTTAAGAGTGAAGACCACTAATGACAAATTCTCCATTCCTCATGAAATCTGGGAATGAAGTACAGTAGTTGAGTCATGCAAATCATATATTTTCTTCAACTAAACTATTCATAGAATTTAAAAAAGGGAATGTAATTTAGGTCTCATTCTTTATAAATAATCTTGTTTTTCAAATTTGTTTGCCATTGAATATATTTTACAAATCCAGCTTAATATTGCTCAAAGCATGACAATATTTTTACTTCACATTGTGCTATTGATGTGCAATCAATAAATACCTCACAGGATGTGGAACAAATCTCTTCCTGAAAACAAAATGAAGAGGAAATAGATCATTTACTGAAATGCAATGTGATATATTTTGGTATATTGTGATAGCAAATAAAACACCATTTTTTTGAACAAAAGAGTGCAGAATTGGAGAGGCAAAATGAAGGTAATGGACCATTAAGAAGAAATTCTTTTAGAGATATTCCGATTTAATAACATGACTAACAAATGGCTAACACATCTTTTTCTGGGATCCTTTATTGGTCCATTGCATTTTGGTAAAGCAACAAAAACAACACCATTTTCACAATCATAGTTAAAATACTCATTTTTATATAAGTAAGAAAATGACTTATGTTTGATAGAAAAGTTATCTCATCAAATATTAATAGATTAAAATAATTAAAATAATTAAATTTTACCTTTGTGGGAGGATTGACCACATTGTTGTACTGCTTAAATTTCTAAAAAGTAAATAAATTTATTTTACAACTTTGATTAATGAAAAATGTTAAAATATATTTAATTGAAGAAGTTGGGACTTACTTCCTGGGAGACGTTGATGGATTCCTAGAAAATGGAAAAGTACATTAATTATTTGCCTAAATTATATTTGTACTACCTATAAGGTATCTATCTATATCCATCATCCAGTGGAAAGTTAATATATTCAATCTTTGCCTGAATTACAGAACAAAGTTGACCAAAGTTTTATTCTCTATGGAACTCACTTATCATATGGCAGACAGCTACCAGATTCTATATTGTGCTTTGGATCATGAATAAATGAAACAAAAGCTTTCTCAAATATTAACCACAATGAAGAAAAAAAGATTTTCTATTTCGTCTACACAATTTCTAATTTGATTTTTTCTTCTTTTTTAAAGAGATGAAAAACATCACACACATATATTCACACACATATATAAAGACTTAGTTTAGGGCATATCACGAGTTTACTAAGTAGAAGAATTAAAGTGTCTTACCTCACTGGAGGAATGATTCTCCTTATGCTATATGAAAATCAAAAACAAATACAAGTTTCACTTTTATTTCTTATTTAAAATGTTGGATTGTTTTTCTGTTTTGTTTATTTTGTTCTGTTTTTTGGCGGCAAGGGAATTTTAGACAACTGTTTCTGGGAACCTTTAAAGTTCCTTTGCAAAATTCTCTTGGTTTCCTATAATGTTAATAAGCAAATCATTTTATACTTCAAACAAATTCTTGTTATGGCTTAATATACATGCATTTTCTTTTAGAAAGTTGTTGGGTTTTTTTTTATGTATTAATCTTGTAACAGTTCAAAATATAATACAACATCTTCACAAATGTGCTATAGGATCTTAAAATGTTTTAAGACCATGATTTTATATTTTATTTAGCTTATAGTAATTGTTAGAATTAAAAATATTGAGCAAGTGCTTTTGTCAAGTGGCAGAAAAAGTTGAAGATTAATTTTCTCAAAATAAATATTATACAAACTCAACTTTATACTTACCTTTACAATTGATTGTTGCAAAAGTAGCTTTTAATATCCACGATCTGTTACTTGCTAGTGAAGCCACTATATTTTTAGTTAAATAAAATTATTTTATTTAAAGGAAAGATTGAGGACAATGACAGATTAGCAAGAAAGGGAAAAAGGTGATTAAGACTAATAGACCATGAAGAGAAGAAACAAGATGGTACGAGATTGATTACCATATTATTAGTATTATTATCATTTTCTATTTACCTAACCACAATTCTTACCTATCCTTGAATTGGCTCTAAATTTTATAAATAACAAAAACTTGTCAAGATTTCTATGTGAGATATGAAGACACAGAGGAAGAAAAGAACTCTGGTCACCCTAAAGAAATGGTATACTTATGAGGAGTGAGATATTATGTATGGGAGAAGGAGAGATAATGCCAGCTATAGGGTAAGAAAAAAATATTTGAGTTACTTTTGACAACATGCATAGATTATGTGTGTGTGTTTTCAAAGTACTTCACACAAAAGATCTTGTGGCATTCTTATCATTTTGTGATATGAATATATCAATATATGAATATATTCTCCCTAGAAGAATGTGATACTTTGAGAAGTTAAGGCATTGTTTTGCATTAGATTATTTGGGAACTAATCTATAAAGGTACCCTTGTTTCCTGTCTAATTATCCTAGACTCTGAGCTACTATAGTCAATAATGGTGAAACTTTGTCACGTGTTTGAGAAATGGTTTTGGAAGCTACATTTTATCTGTGGCTTTCTTTTTCTTTTTCTTTTTTCTTTCTTTGGCTTTCAGATGACCTTTTATTTCAGTTAACAAAGGAATTTACTCAATGTCCAGCTATGTCCAAGTCTAAAATTATCACTACAAATTTTTGCAAATTCATTACTGAATCACTAAACATAACTATCTTTTTTTTTTCTTTTTTTGGTTGAGACCGGGTCTCTCTATGTTGCTGCCCAGGCTGTCTTGAAATCCTGGCCTCAAGCTGTCCTCCAGCCTTGCCTCCCAAAGTGCTGGGATTATCTGGGATTATCGGCATAAAGCCACCCTACCCAGCCAATAGCCATAAATATCTTTCTATCACTTTAAGCAAATAGCAGTGGTTTTGAGTTTAAGTACCATTATCCATTATTCTTCCTCAATGATTCTCCTGTGCTTTCAAAGGTATATGCCAGGAAAGTGAAACTAGTTCCCTGGTAAATGCAAACAGATAGAGAAGGAAGTGTAAACCTTTTAACCCATGACTAAAAATCTCCTCAGACCTATAAGAAGAATACTTCATAAAAAGTGTGTCCACCTTCATATCTTGTGTAAGGCAGAGTCAATGCTGTCTTTGATTGTCGGTTTAAAAGATCACACAATCTCTATTCCTTGTTGACCACCCCGTCATCATCTATATAAAAGGTTGACTCTTCTTCTTTTTAGTAAGAATAGATGTTCATGAATGTCTCATTATACTTACATGCTTTGCAAGAGCAACAGCCAAAAGACAGGCAAAGATGAAGAACTTCATGTTTACTGGGTCCTGTAAAATAGAAATGTAGCAAATCAATAATAGTTTTACTCTCTTTAAAATCTCATATTTCCTCATTAATTATATGTTAATTTATCATCCAAGATAATGGGGAAATAGAAATGAAAACAGATTCGTCTGAGAAATGCATGAGTATCAGTATGACAAGTTCGGTAAAAGGAGAACTTTATTAATAGAACATACTATAAAATCTTGGTTTCTGAAATGTGGAAGGTCCTTTCAGGAATAGTAAATGCGTAGGATTATTGGTCACATGTAGAATTGATTGATTTCGTTATTAATTTACTCACGTATTCAATGACTATTTGCTACCATGTACCAGGCAGTATTCTAGACAGGAAGGTACAGTGATACATCTAACAGGTATGATGTATTAGGCCATATTATTTACAACTCTTCTTCAACTTTGTGGATAACAATTATTAGAAATTCAAAATAAAACAGGGACTCTTTTGTAAGTCAGTTTTGAAGTGAGCCAAACATGCTGTGAGGCTCCATGATAGCAGAAGAAGTAGCAGGTAAAATAACAGTCTGCTGAGCATTGGGTGTCCTGCCAGTCCCATCTCAACCTGGGACTGGCTGCTGAGGCTTGAGTGAGCCCCTGAACACCACTGCTTCTCATTGCAGACATCTAGCTGGTGAAAGACTCTACGTGATTTCTAAGATCCTTTTGAGATAAATCAATCTCTAATACTGTAATACATACAAGTCCACAAAGCTTTCTGAACACATATCAACTCAGCTTTTCCTATTTCAGTTAAACAAAAAACTGAAAAAAATGTGGTATATGTATTCCATGGAGTACTACTCAGCCATAAAAATGGTGAACTAATGCCTCTTGTATTAGCTTGGATGGAACTGGAGACCATTCTTCTAAGTGAAGTATCACAAGAATGGAAAAACTAACACCACAGGTACTCACCATCAAATTGGTACTAATCGATAAACACTTATATCCACATATGGAAATAATATTTATTGGAAATCAAGCAGGTGGGAGGGGGAGGAGTAGATGAGTAAATTCACACCTAATGGGTACAGTGCACACTATCTGGGGGATAACTTGGCTCATATGGTTCAAAAGTAATTTATGTAACCAAAATGTTTGCACCCTTATAATATTCTGAAATTTAAAAAAATAAGAAAAATGCAAATTAGCATATTGAAGACTCTGAGTGGCACTAGAAGGGGGGAAAACCCTGTTAGACTTAAAAATATCAATAATATCTAATTTAATTGCTCTTGGAAACCCTTTTGCTTATAACTCATATTTTCTGCAGAGAAAATAGACCATCTATAATAAAATCATCCAGAAAAAGAAAGCTTAGTGAATTCCATGTTTCAAATTCCCACATGTAAACTACATTATTCATCTCTTGATTATACAAAATCAAATTAATTGAAAGTATTAAAACATTCCACATAAAAATTATTCCAATGTGTGTGTGTATATATGTATAAAACAATATCTTGCTCTTTATATCCTGTAGATATTAATTATTTTTAAAGCAAAATGTTTTTATGCAAACAGTATTAAATATGCTAGTGGCACATATCTATGTAAATCTAAAGAATGTGTACACACTGGAATTTTTCTGTCTTATACAGAGATTTGAATCACCTAACTTTGTTATTAATTTCTTATGCTACTAAAATAACTCCAATCAAATATATCATATATGTTTCTTTACTTTTATAGGATAAAATGATATGTATGTATATAATATTCATCTTTGAAGCATTTCATGAAAATATTTTAAAATAAGATAATTATATTATTGTCTCTTATATATGGGTGTTTGTCAATTTTCATTAGACATTTTATTTTTCATGGATGAAAGAAATTGGGACATGAACAGACCTTGCCCTTAAAATAAGACTGGCATTATGAGCTATAGCAGTTTAAGAAACAGTTTTGAGTGTTTATATATTAATTCTATCTAGAAGCACATATAAGGAGATAAATCAGTAGCTTATGTTAGTTATAAAATGATTTCTCTAAGCATATTAAGGTATAGTGGCATTAGTTTATTTAAAAATTGTTTTTCAGATTATTATTAGGTTTTATAGTATTATCAGGCATGTAGAATAACAAAGGGATAAATGAAAATATTACCTTGTTTCCTAAATGGAAGGTAAGAATTCCAGGCAGAGGGAGACCTGAGATGAGTTTTGCAGTGCAATTTAAACCTTGTTTCCTCTGTGATATGGTAATTTTGTGGTTTAAAACACCTAAAAAGTATATGAATTCTAAGAATTCATATGATTAGAAATTATTTTTCCATCCATTTTTGTACCACATGTTAGGAGTGCTTCCACTCAGATTGATTTAAAACATGATAACAGGAAATGAGGATGTTATGTATGATGATTATCTGTAGTCCAGTTTGTAAAAATTGTGTGGATCAGAATAAGTATCTCATTCTTTTCTGTTGTAATAATATATTTTTATTAACAGAATTTTGCCTACTTTCTGCTGGAAAATTGTTATAAAATATCTAGATCAGCAATATCTTAAAAAAAAATTTTTTTTTTCCAGACAGTCTTGCTCTGTTGTCTGGGCTAGAGTGCTATGGTATCAGCCTACCTCACAGCAACCTCAAACTCCTGGGCTCAAGGAATCTTCCAGCCTCAGTCTCCCAAGTAGCTGAGACTACCGGCACATGCCACCAAGCCCGGCTAATTTTTTCTATTTTTAGTAGAGACAGGATCTTGCTCTTGCTCAGGCTGGTTTCGAACTCCTAACCTTGAGTGATCCACCCACCTTGGCCTCCCAGAGTGCTAGGATTACAGATATGAGCCACCACGTCAAATTTATTTTTTTAATTAACATATAAAATTGTATGCATTTATTGTGTATAGCATAATGTTTTGAAGTATATATACATTGTAAAATGGTTAGATCTAGCTAATTAACAAATGGATGACCTCACATAGTTATCATTTGTGTGGTAAGAACACTTAATATCTATACTCTTGGCATTTTTCACAAATACAATATATTATCATTAACTATAGTCACCATGCTCTAAAATAGATTTCTTGAACTTATTCCTCTTATGTGACTGTAATTATGTATCCTTTGACCAATATCTCCCCAACTCTCTTACTCCCTAATCAGTCTCACCTCTGGTAATCACCATTCTACTCTCTACTTCTAGGAGATCAACTTTTATAGATTCCACATGAGTGAGATTGTACAGTATTTGTCTTTCTGTGCCTGGCTTATTTTACTTAGTATAATGTCCTCCAGGTTCACCCATGTTGTCACAAATGAAGATGTTTTCTTCCTTTTTTATGACTAAATAGTATTATAATATTTCATTGTATCTATACCACATTGGGCTTAGTTTTGACTTTTAATTTTTTGAGGTGCAACATTAGGTTGTCAATTTAAGTTTTTTCTTCTTTTTAGATGTACTCATTTATTGCCATAAACTTTATCTTAGAACTGCTTTTGCTGTAGCTTACAAGTTTTAGAATATTGTGTCCCCATTTTAATTTGTCTCAAGAAAGTTTTAAATCTCTCTTTTAACTTCTTCATTGACTCATTGGTTGTTCAGGAGCATATTGTTTCATTTCCATGTATTTGTGAATTTTCTCCTGTTATTTATTTCTACTTCTATATCATTGTGGTCAGAAGAGATACTCAATATGATTTAAATATTCTTTAATTTGTTAAAATTTTGTGGCCTAACATATGATCTATCCTAGAGAATGTTCCATGTGCAGTTGAGAAGAATGTGTATGCTGCAGCTTTTGGATGTAATGTTTTGCATATGTTTATTCAATCCATTTGGTCTAGAGTACATTTAAGTCTGATCTTTCCTTGTTGATTGTTTGTCGAGAGGATCTGTTCATTACTAAAAGTGCAGTATTAAGGCCCCTTACTAGTCTTGTAGTGTAGTCTATCTCTCCCTTCAGATTTACTAATATTTGCTTTATATATTTAGATGTTCTGATGGTGGGTGCATTTATATGTTCACAATTGGTATGTCCTCTTACTAAACTGACCCTCAATCATTATATAAGGAGCAGGTGACATAGATGTCTAAAACAGGCCCATGTTTAAATAAAATGAGTTACCATAGGGACTGTGGCCTTCTTAAAATGCAAGCCTGGGCTGAAGGGAAAACTCAATACCCAGCTCCAGTTAATTTTAACATGTAAAATATATGCCCCATAGTTGCCACTTCTTCCCTTTTTCAATATTGATTTAAAATATTTCCATATATTGTCAATGAATTAAAACTGTTAAAAAATATTGTATCTGCCTACAGAACTCAAGTACAGCTGGATTTTGCCTAAGTGCTGCAAATTTGAGATCTCTGGAGAAAATGCTAATTTCTAGATATAATTATGGGGAGATGGATCATTTCAGAAAACCAAGTCTCCTGGTTAGTTGAAACTGTGCTGTTTACGCAACAAGATGTTAAGATTTCTAACGATTTTGGGTAGAAATCTTTGTGAAATTTACCACATGTGTGGCTATATCTTTAACAATAAAGAAAACCAATTATGATCTTTGATATTTAACAGCTATTAACAGGCTTAAAACTATTTCTCCCAAGGGATTATGTCTCATGGAACAGCCATTTTTTAAATGTCTGATTTTCATGTATGCTTTAGCTGTCTAGTAATCATCTCGTTTTACACCGACCTCTATAAATAACGTTGTTCTCCTGAAGAGATTTGTCTTTTCACATTTGCACATCTGTCTCGCTCAGCTGGAACTTGGTAGATATTTAGTAAACTCTTTAATTTACCTTAACAATCTGTACTGTTTGCTTTTAATCAGCAATTGCATATTGCTTTTAATTCCTGAGAATTTGGAAATAAGACAACCAGGCTTGCTCATGTCTGTGACCCTCCAGTCACTGCTCTGAGTTACTTCCCTGTGTGATACGAGCTCATTGGCTCTTTCCTCATCTTCTAAGAACTGATTTAGAGGCTTACAACGTTTTCCTTTTACAGATTTCCTTGCTTCATTTGCACCACTCCTTTGCTTAGCCTAAAATACCCTCAATTCTCCTGAATTCTATAGATACCATCTCTTTACGCTGTGCTGCCCACTAACCAAATCACCCATTTCCTCTTTCCACTCAACCACCAACATTCTTGGAAAAAGTAATACTGTGACTTCTTCCACCTAAGCTGTTCAATCTATTGCTTCTGTATAAGTTTGTCTTCCATTGCTTAGATAATTGCAGCCAGCTTCATAACAGGTCTTCTTATGTCTTATTTATTATTTATATGATGTATTTTCCACAGCATCCTCACAAATGTATTTTTTCTAAAATAGATGTAACAGGAAATTTTACTGAATCAAAACATTTCTATGGCTTCTTATATAATCTGTGGATGTTCTATGTTGACATAGAATTCATGGTCATTCAAAATGTTTCCAGAAGATATTTCTGGCTCCATTTCTTCACACATCTTATGCTTCATTTACAAGCTTTCCAGAACATATCATGATACACCCCATGTTCTCTGTGTGTTTGAGTGCCCTTCCCTCACATTCTCTACATGCATCCATGTGATCATGAAGATTCAGTTAAAATATAAACCCATCTGTGAAAATATCTCCCAAATATTAGACAAACATGATAATTGTTTAGGAGGTGCTCTTGAACTTTTTATATATACTATGAACAAAACATTTGAACAGATGCTAAAGTCAAAAATATAATGAAGATTCTTTCCTTTATTCCATGAATAACTCCTGAGTACCTAGTATGTTTCAGGAATTACTTTAAGCATCTGGAATAAAACCACAAGCAGCAAAAACAATGAAAAAATACTGCTTTTCATAGAGCTCATAGAGCCGAGAGAATTGAACATGTGAAAAGTAATACATGATTGGTTTGATAATTATTCATGCTAAGGAGAAAATTGAATTAGAAAAATAGGATAGAAGGCGTTGGCAGGATGGGATGTTCACTGCTAGATAGAATGGCCAGGTGCCTACTTGAGCAGGAGAGTAAAAACTTGAAGGAAATAGGAAATAAAACCTTGCAGAGAGTTCAGCAGGAACTCATCTGCAAAGGCCCTGAGATATGAGTATGGCTGGCAAATTTAAGAAATATTGAATAGGTCCATGTAGTTGGAAAATAGTGAATTTGGTGGACACAAGATTAGAGGCAAAAGAGACCAATAATGCAGGGCTTCTGAGTTAAGAGGACTTCAAGAAAAAATTATGCACTGATTGGAAACTGCGGTTAAGTGGAAGGTAATTTTGGATTACAAGTAAACTAAAGGGGCCAAAGGAAGAAATATGACCAATTTGGATGCTATTGCAATAATCCAGACACAGGATTATGGTACCAGTGGGGTTGGTGAAAAATTCTCATATGCTAGATGTAGTTTGAAAGTTAGAGCAAAGAGAATTTAATAGAGTGGAAGTGAGGTGTCAGAGAAAAGAAAGGTTAATAATTACTGCAGGTTTTTGTCTTGATCACTTTGGATAAGGCAGTTAGCATTTACTGAGATGGCAAAGATGGAGAGGAGTGCTGGTTTGGGGAAAAACATTAAGAGTTAGTTTTGAAAAAGCTAAGCTTGTGGTACCAGTTAGACATGTAAATTGTAATAGAGACAATGTAAAATAATACTTAACTATTAATACTTAAAGGCATTAATGCAAATATTA
Source organism: Mirza zaza (assembly GCA_008750895.1). Classification (NCBI taxonomy): domain Eukaryota; kingdom Metazoa; phylum Chordata; class Mammalia; order Primates; family Cheirogaleidae; genus Mirza; species Mirza zaza. The sequence goes on along the minus strand of VSMD01129912.1, from coordinate 16,303 downwards.
AAAGGTGCACTAAACATAAAGCCCTTATCTGTGTTAGCCATTACTATGATTTTAGCCTTTTTTGATGCTAAATTCTTACTTGGATGATGTTTAAAGCACACAAATAAATTAATCAAAAAAACTTCAATTGAGAAGTACATAAAAGTTGTTCTTTCATATGCTTCTTTTTTTATTTCAGGATATTACAGGGGTACAAATGTTTTGGTTACATGAATTGATTTTATACATACATAAAAGTTACTAAACATATTGTTTATGTGAAAAAATACTAAACAATTAAGGATAATAGATACAAATAATCCAATAGTTAGGCTATTAACAATTATTCTTTTCATTAACTAACAACTTTTAAAAATTGAGGTATAGTTAGGTGTGGTGAAAACATATTTTAAGTGGATATGTCACTCAGTTACCAAGGTAGGAATATGTCACCTGGCTACCATCCCAGAAAGTTTCTCCTGGCCCTTCCTCAGTTCCTCCACTCCTTCCAGTAACAACCACTCATCTGAGTTGATCAATAGTTTTGCCTCTTTTAGGACAGCGTTAGTATGTAATAACATGGCATATAGTGTGTGGTGTTTAGCTTTTTACACATAGTGAAATGTTTTTGAGATTTATCTGTGTCGTTGGAATTATTGCTCTGTAATCTATTTATGACTGTACACAGTTTGCTTATCTATCTCCTAATGAAGGACACCCTGGCTGTTTCTAGTCTGGGACTGTCATGACTACAGATGCTATAATGTTACTTGGTCAAGGATTTTTGAAGATGTCTCTTTTCTTTCTCGGATAAAACATAGGAATGGTGTTTCCGGGCCATACGGTAGATGCACATGTAATATTTTCATGAACTGCTAAACAGTTTTCTGTGGTACCATTGGGAACATTTTGCACTTCCACTAGCGATGTATGAGAGTCCCTGTTGCTCTACATCTTAACAAGCATTTGAGGTTTTTTTCAGCCATTTTGATTTTGGCCATTCTAGCATGAGTACAGTAGTATATCATCCTGGTTTTAATTTGCATTTTCCTGATGACTGAAAAGGTGAAACTAACCCTTATTTTCATTAGCATTTATTTCTTAATAGCTCCATGTCTTTGATGCTTTAAATGTTTTAAAGGTACTATTTCTGGCCAAAATTTTGTTCTGTTGTTTAGTGTACTTATTATTCATCTATTTAATATAAAAATTAGTAAGAAGACATTTCTGAGGCCCTAGCACATTGATATGCCATAAAAAATTGTTATGAGGTATCAAACTTAAATATTTTTGGGAAAAGTTAAAAGAAATGAAATTTAGTAGTGAGTTATCACATTATAAGATAGTATTTATTATAGTCAATTTAAATAATTAACAGCATTTAAAATAAATAAAATATGTTCTATAATAATATTTCTGTTTTAATAAGAAATAAATACTTGACAAATAGATTGTCAATAGTTCCTATGAATAAAAATAAAAATAAAAGTCTTACCTCTCCAAATGAATTATTAGCTTTCACAGGAAGAGATAAGCATTTAAAAAGTCTTAATTTTATAACACAGTTGAGTCTAAAATTACAACTGACTTCGTGCCACTATTATGATTAAAAATAGAATTGATACTGATCATTGGATAATATGTATATTAAAATTGCCATCTCTATTTAAAGACACAAAACTAGTAGCAGAGATTTTAAAAAGTATGTTTCCAAAGAGTTACTTAAATTGGAATATGTGCTTTGCTGATAGGGTCCATTATTCTAGTTTTTTGTTTTGTTTTGTTTTGTTATCTGTTATATTTTTCCTTCTCTTTCTGTTACTTACCATAATAAGATGGTAACATATAGTTTCTAATTTATTTGTAATTTTAAACTCAGAGTAGAGTATATGTTAGTGTTTGGAAAATTTCCACTAACCATGTATGGCTTTCCCAGTAACTAGATACCAGGAACAGCAGAGGGAAAATGTTCTCTAATTTTACCAGAAGCAGAAGAGAGACCCAGAGAAATCAGGTGAGATAGTACATTGATATAGTTGGACTCAGGTCAAGAAATACAGACTTTATTACAGAGATTTTTACATTTAAGAGCACTCTGTTAGCTTGACACCCATTTCTTTATTGAGTGATCTTTTTCAATTTTGATTTTGATCCAACTACATGGAGTATGTATATGTGTGTGTGTGAGAGTGTATGTGTGTGTTTGAAAATATATTTGATCACTTTAAGAAAATTTAGTAAGCTAATTTGAGGAAAATACTATGTGAAACAAATATAATTTAATAAACAATCTATAGGTAAATACACATTAGAACAAAATGTATTAAATACTAATGATGTAATTAATAAGAATTTGTCTGCCAAATTTTCTCCTAAACTTGGAGACATGACAACCAGTAGAACAAGGATAAAGGTAATGAATAGGAATTTGATTATTTGAGTCCTGGTAAAGAAGCTCATTCACTTCTTTGTCAAGTATGTGTTGATCATTCTATGTGCTAAAACATTGTGATACAAAGAGAATGAAGATGTATTTTCTTATTTCAAGGAGTTTATTTCTGATGAACGTACGTAAGACATATTAACCAAACTTCTATAATGGGACTATGCTCAAAAATCAAAACATTGTGAGAACACCTGAAATGTCAGGTCACCCATTACTCCCTTCCTGTATTTCTTGTCATATTCTTTCAAACAACAGATATTAAACATTCTTCTAGACAGTGAGGTCACAGTGTGTTGGGAAAATATGATTGAGGAATTAATGAGATGTGACTCATAAGACCATTATTTTATTGTATAACCCAATATTACTATATTAAAGACAGAAACAGGAGTTTGCAGGGTTCTGCCCTGAAGGAATGTGTGGACTCAATGGTTCACTTATTAGAGGCTGCTATCATGGGAGAGCTCTCTAATCTCCTGTAGGGATGTTTTCCAGGAAGGCTTCCCAGTATCTCAAAATCTGTGAGCTTCCCTGTGTCTTGAAAGACAAGACAAAGGCAAATATGGCCCACAGGATGGGAGCTGGAGACAATAAGTGCACTTTGCCCAGAGATGCGCCCCCATAGTTATAAAGAACCTGTTTTATAGAGATGGGCTTCCTGTTCTCTCCTGTCTGTCTACCTTTAAGTCCACAATAACTAATCAAAGATATATAGAGTCACTATACCTCTTTTGTTTTACCTTTGTTAATTGACAACTGCTTCTTAAAACTAGAAATTAGCCCCTGAAAGACTTTGTACCTGTTTGTTCACCTAGATAGATTAGAAGCCCCTTGAGAGGACTTTTGACCCTAACCCACTACCTGTATCCCCTAGCAACTGCATTCCATGATATGCAAATATGTTATCCTAACAACTGGTAATTGATGTCTGTGATTATAAAAACCTGTATGAATCTAACCATATTGCTGCCATTGATGGAGATACACCAGTCCCCTAAGAACCTCCCGCTGTGTTATATCTGATCTCTCTCTCTCTCTCTCTCTCTACATATATATATACACATATATATATGTATGTATGTATGTATAACTATAAACTATACCTTGGTCTCTGTGTATTCTATTGTTTCTCTCTGTTGCCTATCAATTTCCTTATCCTCTGTGGCCACCCCTACCTTAGAGTCTTGGCTCCGTGGGGAGAAGCAGCTGATCTCCTCGCGGGCCTGCCTCAACTACTACTCTCTCCCTGCAACAGTGCTGAATACATAAAAAGCAATATATAGGTATGGTGAATATAAGGAATTTGGAATTAAAATCCAAATGGAGCTGCTTTTATGTAAATGAATATATTAACTCATATCTGCTAGCATGAAAAAGACAAGAGCTAACAACTATTGGTAGGGATATGGAGAAAAGGGAACCCTTGCACACTTTTGGTAGAGATGTAAGTTAGCACAGCTGTTCTGGACAACCATATAAGTTTTCCTCAAAAAATTAAAAATAGAATTCATATATGATCCAACAATCACATTTATGAGTATATATACAAAGGAAATGAAATCAGTATTTCAAACACTCTCATGTTCATTGAGACGTTATTCACCTAGCCAAAATACAGCATCAACCTAAATGCCCATCACTGGATGAATAGATAAAGAAAATGTGGCCATATGAACACAATGGAATACTATTTGGCCTTAACAAAGAAGGAAATACTGCCCTTTGTGACAACACGGATGAATCCGGAGGATGTTATCCTAAGTGAAAAAAGCCAGGCACAGAAAGACAAATAGCATGATCTTACTTAGATTGGAAACAGAAAAAGGTCAAACTCATAGGAGCATAAAATAAAATGGTGGGTTCCAGGGCCTAGGTTGGTAGTGAGGGACTGGGGAGATATTGGCCAAAAGATACAAAATTTCAGTTAGATAAGAAGAATCAGTTCAAGAGATCTATGGTATGACATGGTGATTATAGTTAAAAATAATTTCTTGAACACTTGAAAATTGCTAAAAGAGTAGATTTTTAAATGTTCTCATCATAAAAAATAAGTATATGAGATAACAGATTAGTTAACTAGCCATATTTAGCCATCCCACAATGTGTCATATATCAAAACATCATGTACAGCATAAATACATACAATTTTTATTTATCAGTTTAAATAAATGAATGTATAAATAAAAATGTAAAGACTGAAATGACACCTGCTTTTATATAAATGAAGATGTTTTTAAGACACATTGAAACATAACATGCCCGATATTGTATCTCGGGGCACTAAATGATAAGTATTATTCAGTTCATTGATTTAATATTCAACAAGATAGGAAGTATGTGGTTTGTGTTTGATATTAACAAATAATAACTGCCAACTCTAAACACAAAAGTGGCATTCTTGTCATCCTTATTTATTTATAATTTTATTTTCCGTGACCAGTGGATGACTTTAGAAAACTAATGTGGTGAAACATATACTGCTATCTTTCAATAAAGAAAATTTATTCATTTTCCTCTAAGACCAAATGCTATGTCCTTGAAAATGTCAAGGTGTTTCATTTATAAGATGCTACTCAACAAAGAGATTTTTATATCTCATAAGTGTGGTGTCGTAAGGATATAAACCATGGCCAAGTTGTACTATGTGTCTTCCTGCTTGGTGTTTTCAAATCTTCTCCAATGACGAGATGATCTTTCACCATCAGTCATACGAATGAGAGAAATCCAAATCTAGAGAGTCCTTGACAGATCATTTTGTCAAATTCTTTTTGTTCAATTCTTTTGACAAATTCAACAAGTTTATCTTTTAAGCCCCCAAATAGCTTAGGTATATGTTCTGTTAATGTTTCACTTTACTGTAGTGTAGAAGTAAACCTTGACAAGTTTGGGACAGCCTTTGAGCACAATTAGATGTAAGATATGGTTTTGAGTCCAGTAGATTCAAGTAGAAAGTGGCTGACTTTACCCTTAAAGTGCTTACTATTCTAGGAAACAAACAAATCTACAGCAATGTATAGGAAATAGGTGAGTATATTTGGGACTTATATGATATAAATAGTAATTAAAATCATTGATGTAGGTAACACGATATAGAAAAATGCACATTCAGACAAGAAGTAGGCTGTAGTCAGAACCCTAGAGAACATTAATGTTGTATATACATCTTTGAAGTTAAATAGTCCTGTAGCCTTTACCCTCTTCCTCTTTCCAAAATATATGTCCTATAATAAATTCTTATTTGCAAATGACTGTCATCTACCAGCTCAAACCACTTGCTTAACACAAATTGCAAGGCCATGCATGATAATCTTCACTCTTCCCACCTTCCTCTGTGATGTATTTTTGTTTGGTGAGTTTGGCTTTTACTGTTTCTTCTGTTGGAACCATATTACTCCAGCTTCCTTTCACACTATTTTCACTTTACTATTCAAACTTCCATTTGCCAAAATTGCTTTCCTTGACCACCTTACCTAAAATACCCCCCATTGTTCTACCTTATTCTTCTTTGGTGCAGTTAACACATAATGCATCTTGTATTTTTTCTTTTCTTGCTTGTTTTGTTCCTCCAGTGAGTAAAATGTAAGCACCACGAAGCCAGGGGTGGCCTCTTTTGTTTTTGGATATAAAACAACATCTAGAAAAATGCCTGGCATATCATAGGCACTCAATGTCTGTTGAAAGAAGTCTGAACCCCTGATGGAAGGCCTTCAGAGGTTGAAGCTGTTGATGACTGGCTCACTTCTCATGGAATGATATTGCAGATTACCAAGTGGCCAGGCACAGACTGTGATTGGAGACTTGAGAACACTGGGGAAGGTTGTTTTAGTATACATATGGGAGGAGGAAAAAACTAGAGGGATGATAGAATGGGGGCCAAATTATGCTGAGAATACAGCGGCTGGTGAGACCCATAAATATGTAACATTCAAAGACAGGGTATGAGAAACACCCATGGAATTAAGGGTCTCAAACATATACATAGTTATTTCAGCATTGTCCAAGCTGGTTACTCTAGTGACAATGGCCTGATTAAGTATGAAGAATAGAAACAAAAAAACTCCACATCTAAAAGTGTGTTTGAAATTTTAATGGTATGGCAAGAAGCATGTGGTTCTATATCACAGAAACAGTAGTGAAAAGACCTCATTTAATCATCAGTACAATTACTGTGATACCACAATACAGATCTGACATACCCAACATAAACTAAAAAGAATAATATAAACAATACAGAAAATATTCCACACAATCTTTTTTTGGCTCAATATTATTGTCTTTTCAACAAGACGTCAAAACATATTGTTAGTAGAAGGCGATGTGATAGATGAAGAGACTACATAGAAGTGATTTTTCCAAACCTGTGAATAAACAGAAAATATTGACTTATCTATAAAATTTATATTCCAGAATAGATATATAATATATAATATGTATATCTACATATGCAGATAATGCATACAAACATTCAAACATACATGATGGTCTAACAGAATACAATTATTTATATTTATTATTAATATTTCTAGTGCCAACCTAGGAGGCTGTTAATAAACATTTATGCCATAAATTACTAAATTATTTATAGTTGTAGTTAAAATTTGCACTATATTATGCAAAAAATTGTTTAATGTTCCCATTAATTGAGAAATATTTATCTTTTGCAGCAAATTTTGAAGAAACATTTTAATTATTCTTAATTTCCAAGTAGTTTACTTACTAAATGTAAAGTATACTATTTTAAAAGTATACTAAAGTATCTAGGTAAAGTTTTCTTACTAAATGTAAAGTATACTTCCTGCAATGACTATTTCTTGACTTCATTGGTTTATAAATTTATGAAATAATTACATTTGGTAAAATGTCCTTTTGGAAAATTTTGAAAAACTCTTTTAAAAAGTAAATTCTTCATGATATATTTTATTAGAAATATTTTTATAGTTTTATTTTATAAATATTCTGTCAATTTAATTTCTACCTTGATTATAATATCCTTCTGACATTGCTTTGCTTTGTGTGTGTTTTTTTCCTAAAGGTTCAGGCCTTAATCTGATCCATCAATTGACTTTTTCATTCTACCACAGTATCATCCTCATAATTTTAATTTTGCCCTTCATATTAATAAAATTCTCTGTAAATTTGTTTCTCCTTCTAGAACTGGGGTTAAGGAGGGTTGAGTCAGTATCTCATTTCTATCTACCAAATCTCTCATATTGTAGGATTCATAATAAACAATTACAAAATATAGAATGAATGAATGACATCAAAGCAAATATTACTATTCAGGAAAATAAAACTAATCGTGGCTCTCATCCATAACAACTATGATATTCTTCTTCTCACATAAGGTTATTTGGAAAAGTTGCCTGATCTCTTTCCATTATCAGGAAAGCCAAACTAAATAGAATCAAGAATCAAAACAGAATCAAGCCTAACAGACTGAATCAATGCCCTTGAAAGTTGAAAACTGACCTCTCAAATTAATCTCTAACTGACCCATGGTTATAGGTTTGCCTCAGCAGTGGAGTCTTTTGGAGGATGGGATCTAGGACTGGACATCTGGGTTGGAATCCTGGCTCTTCCACTTATGGCATACACTGTGATCGTGGACAATTTATGACAATCTCCTTGTGCATTGCTGGCTTCGTCTATACATTAGCTGATGATGTGAACAGCTTCACAGGCCTATGCGAGCATGAAGCTAGTTAATATTGGAAAAGAGCTTAGAACCGTGGCTGGCATACTCTAAGCACTCAATAAATATCAGCTATTATTACTGGATTTAGTGTTACACACTTGGTCATGTTGATCATGGATACTTAATATTTCACTACGTATACATATAGGTTTTGACAAACAATTTAAACTTAGGGGAATGTAGACAGAATGAAAGAAAATAAATTCAAGAGGACAAAATTTCACAAGGGAGAAAACTTCAATATTACAATGAAAATATAACTGAAAAAGGGCTGTATAAAGTATACCAGGACTGTAGCTCACAGTTGGCGGGAGGCTCTGTCCAACTACATGTATTGTGGAAGCAAATGTCATCTTGATTAAAATCTCAAAGGGAGGGACAGTGACTATAAGTAGAAAAGTAGGCTTTATGTATATCAATAAGAAAAAAAATATCTAAATAAAAGAGTTTTGCTAGAGGAATTACTGCAGGAAAAATTGTCATAAAATAGCTCAAATTGTAAACAACAAACAAACAAGCAGAAAACTCCTAAAATATATCTTCTTCTAAGCTCTACGGTGCTCCAGCTGGGGCAACAGAGTAAGACTCTGTCTCCCCAAAAAAGAAAACAATCAGATGTAAACATTATGTATTATAATTATTATTTTTACTACCATAATCTTATTAGAAAGAACCTCATAATGAAAAAAGAACTCTAAGAATAAAAGAGGAAATTCAAAAGAAATGACAACGAGAAAAGATCATTGGAAAACATGGAGGTCACTGCAACTTTTAAGATTTTGAGAATCACAAATTTGGACATACATTACTTTAGAGAGGGGAGAGTACAAGTTTAAGGCAGTTATGCTGAAGAGAATCAAGTGTTTTTTTCAAAATAGGATTAATCGTTTGTTTTCTGGAATGGATTATTGGTGGAATGAACAGCATCTCTCAGTGAACTAATGATAAATTTGGAAGGTTTATTGGAGGGAAAGGGTGAGATATATAGGACCAAATAGGAACAAAAAATTGGTAATTTTGTAATCAACATTTAGAATATATAAGGTGACATTTTTTTCTGTAGATTTGAATTGACTTAGTAGAGCAACAGTGTAAGAAAATTCAAGAATTACTATGAATAATATTTTAGCAAATAGAATTATTCAAGCCAGAGGTTCACTGGAGTTTGAGTTATTGCAAATATGTGTTGAAGTATACAGATTAAGTCCTGGGTTAGAAGAAAATGAAATAAGGAATGAAAAGATGGACTTAAAGGACATATAAATATTAAAGGTCTACAGTTATCTGTAAGTACAACATACAGGTATGTAAACTTCAACCCTTGCCTGTTTTCCAAAATATACATCAGATTGTGTTTTCTCCAATGGCATTCTTTTCAATCCGGAGGGTAAACTTGACCTGCAGAGCTTTAATCATCTGCACAGCTCTTTTTCTGTGACCTAATGTATTTAGATCCACTCCTTGCCTTCTCTATCCATGCTGGTCTCCTTGAAGTTTCCCCAAATGCAACAAAGACGTTATTACCCCAGTGGATTTGCACTTGCTCTTCCCTCTGCTGGAACATTTCTTTCCCCATGCTCACTCCCGTACTTAGTTATATCTTTTCTAAATGGCCACTGTGCCAGAGAGACTATTCTTTTAATTTTTTAAATTTTTAAAATTTCAGCATATTGTGGGGGTACAAATGTTAAGGTTACGTATATTGCCCATGACCCCCCTTCCCCCCACGAGTCACAGCTTCAAGTGTGACCATCCCCCAAACGTTGCACATCTCACTCATTATGTTTGTACATACCCATCCCCTCCCCTCCCTCCCACATGCCCAACACCCCATGAATGTTTTTCCTATATGTCCACTTAGGTGTTGATCCATTAATACCAATTTGCTGGTGAGTACATGTGGTGCTGGTTTTTCCATTCTTGAGATACTTCACTTAGAAGAATGGGTTCCAGCTCTTTCCAGGAAAATACAAGAAGTGCTAGATCACCATTGTTTCTTAAATCTGAATAGTACTCCATGGTATACATATAACACATTTTATTAATCCACTCATGAATTGAGACACTATTATTGACAGTGCTATTGAAAATTGCCTCTCTCCCCTAGCCCTGCCATTCACCGCTTTAGCACACAGAACAGTGTCTGCCAGCTAGTGTCCCTCAAGATCCATTTGTTGAGTGGAAGTCATTGCTGCCACCACCCAAGGAGGGCACTAGAGCGATTGTGTTCTGAGTGTCTGCCACTGCTGGGGAGGGACATGGGGCTACCTTCTGGCCTGTAGGGACAGAGATGGGAAAAGGGAGGAGCTTGGGGGCTTAGGAAATGCACTGTGGCAAAGGAAAGCAGGAGCAAATCAGATGTTAGAATGAATAAATCAAATGATCCAGCTGAGGCTGGTGATCACATACTTGGAAGACACAAAATATGACAGAATAGATTAGAAGCCCTTGACTTCAAAGAACTCTCATAGGAAGAGCTTTAGTGAGTGCTCCTCAAACTGGGCAAAGGAAGTCTTGATTAAAGGAACAGTTATGCTAAGTTAGTCTGTATCTATGAAAAGTAAAAATAAAGGACATAGACATAAGAATGCACTTCCAATTTATTGCTGTTAAAATAAGAATAGATTTCCATTAGTCCAGACACTGAATGGAAAAGAGATTAACAGTTTGAAATTGCAGCTCTCTAATGAAAGATCAACTAGGAAAACAAGTATTAGGAAATGCAGAGAATAAACTAAATCATCGTCTTTCATTCCACATTGGTCTTTTCATAATTCTGCCAAAATATAATGGCCATGTGATGTTTCATGAGGGATGAGAATACACATGCAGAAATTGGATTTGCCAGTCAAACCTGTACAGCAAAAGAAAATAACATATTATCTTTGAAATTTATACTCTTGCAAATACATTTACATTTTGTCCTGGTTCAGAGTAGCCATTTTGAGATAATTTTAGTGACATAATGCAGTGCCCGAAATAGTACCCGACACAGAGTAGACAATTAAACAATTGTTAAATGGCTATATGAATAAATAAAATTATGAGCTAGTAGCTGAAACTTACATTTATATTTTGTAAGGTTTATTCTAACACTAACCTATTTCATTCTCCTGCTTAGATATAGCCTATAATTTCATTCATATTTGTCTTTCAAAAATAATACTTTTAATACACTTCTTCGACTTAATGTCATCGGTTCTTTCCTAATGCTTAGAGGATCAAGTTCAGACTCTTCCCCATGCCATTGATGGCAAAAGGATGTTCAATGGATATAAAATTCCTATATGCAGTTAAAAATAATTAACTTTTAGAAGTATTACAACTTTAAATTACAGAGCAGTCCTCTATTATCTTTAAAAGCTTTGTTTTATTTTGTAGAAAACTATTTCGTGTCTCATAGTATTTGGGACATTTAACATTGTGTTTTGATAGGTAAAATTGACTTTCTGCAAAGGATATGGATAACATTTCCATAGCTCTTCCTTACTACATTAGTGGTCCCTATTATAATTGCTCATTAGAATTACTTAGGGTGACATTTCTCAAACTCATTGTGCTATGAATCTTATAAGGATATTATTAAAAAGCAAATGGGTATTCCCTTGGTCTGAATTTAGCTTAATTCTAAATTTATCGAAAGTCTCCAGCTGGCGCTTGCATGGCTATTGCAAAAGTTCCATTTTAGTGAAGAAAGATTTAAACAACATTCAGGGACAGACTTGGTGGCAGAGCAGCCTGCAGTCACAAAGACACACCAGTTCAAGGGCTTTTATGTCACATATCTTTCAATGGTCTCACCAGTTCTTGAAACTGGCTCAGTATTATTATGGTATCTGTTTTGTGGATGAGCGAATAGAGGTTTAGAGAGAATTAGGAACGGTTTGAGGTCATGACACTAGTTAGCTGTGAGGGCCAGGACCCCAGGACAGGGGTTCTCCTGCCCATAACCGGCCTCCTTCACCACAGCAGGACAGAAGCCTCCTCTAGAATCCCTGGGAGAACTGAACAAACAGCTTCCAGGAGCCCCCTACCCAGGCTAAGTTATTTAAACCAGGGCTGTGGTTGGTTTGATGGCTTCTTTAGTTTGTTTGTGTTTCTTCTTCTGCTTGTCAGCATTGATACCTCTGGAGAGTAAAAATATCACTAGAACCAGCTTGCCTTGTGATCATGTCCTGTGGTGGCTGAACAGCATTTTAATATGGCTGATATGGATACGGCACTGGAAACTCCTGTGGATATGGCTGCCCAAACTGGGAAGAACCATACCTGCCCTGCATATACACAAAGTGCAGAAAAAAATTGCAGAGAATTGAGAATTGTCAGTTCAAGTGTTCCAAAATAATTGCCATTAAAGTCTTAGACTGTATTTTAATAGCTTTATGTTCAGAGTATATACATCATCTACATGACTGTTTTTCAAACTTTTAATTTGCTTTTTCCTTTTAAATTAGAAAACAAATTTACAGGAAGGTAAGAAGAATATTTATCTTTTACTCTTTGTTTACCATTTTGTGGTTTTATGATACATGTGGGACAACTGATTACAGGCAATCACTACAAATGGAATTTAATGGTTTTTGTTATACAACCTTTAAACTCTACTCATTATTACGTACCATGGCAAGGATAAATATACTAGTTCTAACTTTGGTGAAGTTTCTCTTTATCTCTCTCTCTCTCACTCTCTCTCTCTCTCCCCCCCTATATTGTGCTTACTGCCTTTTAAAACAACTACATTCTTTAATAGTCTCTTTGATTAACCATAATATTCATCACCCCTAATTTTGCATCATTTTTATTTGGTGTCCTTTTATTCAAGTAATTACTATATTAGTAAGGAAAATTTTTGAAACCCTATCAGATTGGTATGACACATCAAAACAATCTGAAACATAAAGGATAGATATCTTAAGAAAAATGTTAAAGGAATAACATTTCCTATTGTATTTAGCATAGTCTGTTTAATCTAATGACTTTATCACTTTCAAAAATCTAAAAGTGGAAATGTACCACATTACAGTGTCATTAGCAGCCTCTGTGCTCCATTTAATAGAATTTCAACTATTGTCTAGGTCAATGCAATTATTTACCAGACAAAGATGCTTCACTTCTCAGACAATAATTGGCTTTTTCAGAGTGGCATTATGGTTTTCCATCTAAATGCTATAGAATAGAAGACATTTGAGACTTTTGCCAGTATATTTTAAATCAATGAAGTCAATGTGCTCTTTAGCCATTGTTGATTCCTCTGGGAAAATAAATTCTCAGAGAAGAAAATTTGTTTTTACTCCACAACATTGTGGGGAGAATACTTACATAGTATCTACCTCTTCGATATCTATGACGTTTCTGTGAAAAACAAAGAAAACATTAAAAATTCAATTCATGTTTTGAGTATTAAGTTTTACACTAAGTGAAAATATCTTACCTCCTCAGATGAAGAATCAGCTCTCTTGGGGAAAAAAAGAAAATGAGAGAATAATTAAAATCTTAATTTTGTAATTCAAGATTGAGTATAAAAATGTACTTAGCAGCCAGAAAGTGGAGAACTTTTTATATCTGAAGATATTTTATTAACTCTCAGCCCCCATATTTATGATGGTCATCTACATTTTCTTGTTTCCACATTAACTCATTGCATGTGAGTAACTGTGGGTGCATATTAAGTATTTATTCTGTGACCTTAAGTGACTTAAATAGTTTACCACAAGTAAAATGTCCATATGAAAACATTAAAACTTATAAAGCTAGAAATCAGGGAATAAAAGAGACTCTTGGGATAGTTACTGAGAACATCATCTTCAAATGTCCTGATATACTTACAGTCATGGAAACCATGAGAGCCAAGATCAAGGCCAACACAAAGAACTTCATATTTGGCTGAGTCCTGAGAAAGGAGACGTGACAAATCAGTAGGACATTTCTTCTTGCATTCACTCTTCAAACATGTATCGACCACGCTATGCTCCAAAGCACCGTGAGACATACTGGAGATATAAAGATGCTTGAAAGCCACTGCCAGACCTCTAGAAACTTAGGAACTAGTAGGTGGCATAGAGAAGTAAAGTTAAATGCTTTGACATGGAAATAGTAAAGTTCTGGAGAAACAGAGAGATGGACATCTTAAACGGACCAAGAAAATAGGAGTATGAAAGTGAAGAAGGTGAAGTTTGAATTGCATTAGAAGAGATAAGTAAAAACAGATGTTAGGAGACTTCCAGGAAATGAAAAAGAGAGAGGACACCATGTGAAAGTACAGAGTTCACCTTGTAGGGAGGACAAAACTAGAAACGGGATGACCATTCAGCTAGTTGTGACATTATAGGGGCCTTAGATAATGACATCAGGAATGGTAATTAAGGCACAGTCTAAAGAGATATTTAGGTGGTAGAATGACAAGCAGTGGAGATAGGCTTTAAAAGAAAGTCTGTCCAAATGAGCCAGGTTTGTGTCTTGAAAACTGCAGGGATGTTGTAACCCTGGGATTAGAACATTAATTATGTTGGGGAGAGAGAAACCAAATTGAAAAGAAGTCACAGGAAAATATTTGTAGCTATTATACTTTAAAAGACTGATTTGGTGAAAATGATTTAATATTGCAAATAATCTTATTCAACCAAATTCACTAATGTAGGTCTCTGATATATTTTTATAATTCTGTATATGTAGGTGAACCCAGTTCTGTCGCTGTTGAACAAAAAAGCATAGCAGATTATTTATTAACCTCTGAATAAAAACATTTTCATGGGAAAACAAAAGTGCCACTAAATTTACAAATACATGGCATATTTACCACTTAATTGCAAACTAAAGGTAATTCCTTAAGAGGTAATGGATTTTTATTTTTCTGCTCATTCTTACCCATCATTTGTGATGGAATATTGTACTACATTCTTCATCTAATTACAGGAAAAAACACTATCTTTAACTCTAACTCTGTCACATATTAGAACTCATAATTTATGGCATTTACTTTATTAATGGTCGATGTTTCCACAATGATTTAAAATGAGGCCTCTAGTGTTAGGTAAATAATGCAATTATATATTCCTTGAAGTTTTCCTATCCACCTATAGATAAAACTGTCAATCATTTTAGGATACAAAAATGATGAAAATGTTGTTGTTTTTATGCCTGTAAATTGTATTGAAAATACAGGATCAAAGGTAGATTATAACAAAGTTGTATTCTTCTACTAACATACAAATAAACATATAGCTAGAAATACAAGTAGACACATATTTAACAATTTTGAGAAAATAATTCCCAGAGACTCCAACACTAAAAGTTTAGAATATTAAGAACTCCCTCTTCTGCCACATTGCAAATGAAATGGAAACAAATTAAATAATATAAATAAGTGAAAAAGAAAAGTTGACCTGTTACACAGTGTTAATTTTGTGAAATAAAAGATCCGTCGTTAATGATAAGAGGTCAAGTTAAAGAACAAGAAAAATGTTTACTGATGGAAAATAAGTAACTCTGAAAAAATTATTTATGCCTTTGAAACATGAAATGATTTGCAAAAAGAAATTATGCTATTTTTAAAATAAAATTTGAACTTCAATTTAAATGTATGAGAGACGGTTTGGAAAATGGGTAATAGATATCTAGACAAAGAAATAGAAAGGCTCCAAGAAGTCCCACCAACAGAGAAGATGAAATCCATCGGCACCATGTTCCATATCATTTACTTTGTACTGTGATGACTGACGGCAGCTCACAGGGATTGAGATCCTGAACTCACCTTCAGATCTTAGTGGAGGGTCAGCATTACTTTTAATTATTTCTTTAAGAGAGATTATTGATAGATAATATACATTTTCATAAATGCTTTCCAATTGATTTTAACAAGCAAAATTAGACAGAGACATCATATCAGAGTGTACATGAACATATTACCTGTCACCCGAGGTGGGAGTCAAGAGTCGGGAAAGCTCAGCTGAAGGCCCGAGAGATGCTCTGCTTCCCTGGAGGGCTGCCGTATTTAAGCACACTGACATCCCCCATTTGTTTTTTGAAATAATATCAGTTATGAGATCATATTAGGGAAAATGGAAATAATGCCAAACCTGTCTCTAGAAATACTAAAAATAAACTTAAGAAGGAGATTTTACAATGGAAGACTGTGAAGACAAACTAACCAGGAAACCAAGGGACCATCCCATGTTAATCCTGGT
>VSMD01129903.1:0-49270 GCA_008750895.1 Mirza zaza | reverse complement strand
AACCTCAAACTCCTGGGCTCAAGCAATCCTGCTGCCTCAGCCTCCCAAGTAGCTGGGACTACAGGCACGTGCCACTATGCCCGGCTAATTTTTTCTATATATATATATATTAGTTGGCCAATTAATTTCTTTCTATTTATAGTAGAGATGGGGTCTTGCTCTTGCTCAGGCTGGTCTCGAACTCCTGAGCTCAAATGATCCGCCCACCTCGGCCTCCCAGAGAGCTAGGATTACAGGCTTGAGCCACGGCGCCCTGCCTAAAAATGTGTGTTTCTAACAAGTTTCAGGAGATGCTGATGCTTCTGGTCAGGGACCCCCCCCCCCAGTTAGAGAACCACTGCACCCCGATCTTCTCTCCGGCCCGGGCTTTTGGTGGCCCAGAGCTTGGCCTCTGAGGTCCTCAGAGTGCCCTGGAGACAACCATTATTACATCCTAAGACCTCCTGGAAGCTCCCCAGGTGGGGAATGGCTAAACTGGGTTCGGCAGATGAAAATTTCACAGGATGTATGTAACCCAGGGCCACCTGGCAGATCCCAGAAAGGGCAAGTCTAAGGTGTCAGTGAGGTCTCTAGCTGCTGGCATGGAGCCCATGGGTGGCGGGAGGACGGCCTGCCTCCAGGCCAGGGGAATTGCCATGGATACGAAGAGTTTTCCTCCTTGAGAAAGGATTAGTGTGCAGTGCTGGAAGCTGGGCTAAGACTAGAGCCGGATGCCCAGGCTCAGCTGAGGCTCTTGAGATGGGCAGGGTCACTCCCAGACACTTCCCAGGGACAGACTTTGGAATATGAACTCACTTGAGGGCCAAGCAAAGGGCAGTAGGGAAAACAGACTGGAGTCTAGCCTGAAAGGTTCTGGAAATTTCCTCTGCCCATCCACACCCACCTGATTCCCCCAGACACAGCAGCTGACTCAGAGTTGATTTTGAGGCTCAGCTGCCTGGGAAGTCTCCCTGCAGGCACTGTGATGAGAGAAGCCTCCCTCAGGGGTTCTTCCGCAGGGGCCTGGGAAGGCCTTCCAACACCGGTACTGCCTCCGTCGAGCTGGACCTATCGCCTGGTGTCAGGATCCACCTTCCTTCCTTTTCTCCTTCCTACAAATATTTATTCATTCCATAACCACTGATTGTTTGTTGAACCATTTACTTTGGACAGGCGCTGATGCTGGGGACACTGCCACCAATAAGACAGGGAAGACAAGGCCCCTGCTCTCTGGAATTTCACTTTTAAGCGTGGGGAAAAAGACAGTGAACTTGGAAACACATAAAATATTGACAGATTGAAGAACATAAACAGGATGCTGTGAGAGATAATAGTGAAGCACGTACTATACAGGTAATAATCAGGTTGGGCTTCTATGGGAAAACAACAGTACACTGAGACCTAAAGGAGGGAGAGAGCAAAGGCCCTGCGGTTGAAAGAAGCAAGAGCCAAGAGGATGGCAAAGTGGCCAGAGTGTGATGGATAAAGGGGAGAGCGGCACTGGATGAGGCCAGAGAGATTGCAATGGGGACAAGACCATGCAGCGTTTTGCAGGCCGTGGTGAAAGGCATGGATTGTATTTAAAATGCAGTGAGGGGTCTAGGGCAATGATCATTAGTAGCTGCTGAAAAAATTAGGTCAAAAGCTGATGGGGATCATGACAACGGAGGATCAGGCTGACATCACCTGAGCCCACTGATCAGTCTTAGCACCACAAAGAGAGAGACCACCAGACAGAACCTGATCTAGTCTCTAGATCTAACTACAGGGGACAGAAAGAGCAGAACCTGTAAGAGGACATCATGAAGGAGCAATCAGCACAATCTAGTCTGCAGGAAACTGCAGAACCATGATCCAGTCTATGTGACAATAGACTGCAAAGGGGAAAGAGACAGCGGGGGAATCTGTAAACTAAGAGCCGTGAGAGCCACGCCCACAAACTGCAATATTGGGATGGAGGTAGATTGTGTAATAATGCATTGTAATGAATCACACTTTCTACGTCCACACCCCTTTTGCAATGTCATGTTGCTGTTCTTCGTATCAAAAAGTGAAACTATTTCTCCACTGGCTTGGATCTGGGCTGCCCCTGCAACTTGCTTTGGCCAACAGAATGTGGCAGAAGTGAAATTGTCGAAATTCCGGAGCCTAGGTCTTAAGAAGCTTGAGGCTTCTTCCCTTGCTCTCTTGGAAACTTGAGACCACCAGTTTCTAAAGAAGCCCAGTCCAGCCTCCCAAAGGATGAGAGGCCACACGAAGGAAAGCTGAGACACCCCAGCCAGTCGCCAGTGCTAATCACTAGCCATGGGTGGGGCGTCCTGGACCTTCCAGGCCCCGGGTGAGCCAGCAGATGACGGCAGCTGCGGGAGTGATCCCAAGAGAGACCTGCAGAAGGACGACCTCGATTGCCAAGCCATGGTGCCACACCACTGTATTTTGGGTGGTTTGCTATATCATAATAGCTAATAGAAATGGAAATTTTGTTTGGCTTCTCATTTAAACAAACCAACTCCTTAAAAAATTATGAGACAGAATTTTGAATGCTGGATGCTGGATAATATTATGACATAATTGTTAATTTGTTAGGTTTGATGATGACACAATCACAGTTTTTGGTTTGTTTTTTTGGAGTCCTTATTTTTTTAGATACAAACTGAAATTTTTATGGATGAAAGGAAGTAATGTCTAATATTTGCTTCAAAATGATCCAAAGAGGGGTGGGGGTATGGATGAAACAACTCTTGGCCTTGAGTTGATAACTGTTAAAAGTACATGATGTATACGTGGGGGTTCTTCTCTACTAATGGTTCATTAAACTTTATACTCATACAGGTTCACTATGATATTGTCTCTTATCCATGTTTGACACTTTAAAGCAGGCATCCTCAAACTACGGCCCGAGGGCCACACGTGGCCCGCCGAGGACATTTATCTGGCCGGCGGGGTGTTTTTGCCGCCGCTGCCTGTCCTGCTTAGTAGCCGACTCGTCCCGGCCCACGGTGCGCATGTGTGGAACGTGCGCCGCACTCTCCAACAGTCTGAGGGACAGTGAACTGGCCCCCTGTTTAAAAAGTTTGAGGACCCCTGCTTTGAAGTGTCGAAACATTAAATATTAATTATACATTAAATATTAAAATAACGATGTTTGAGTGCATTTGGAAGCCCTGGGAAGGCCTCAGCAGGGGAGCATCATCTCCTCTCACTCGGCACAGGAAGTTTCCGTGTCTCCCCCTCCCCCAGCAGCCCCTCCGCCACCCACAGAGTGTCCCCTCCTGCACAGGATGGTGCCAGCTCATCAGCCCTGCTCCCCCCAGGGTGACCCTAGCCTCCAGGTCCCAAGCCTCCAGGCCAGTGGCTGAGCTCTGGTGCGGCAGAAAGACCCCCCCCAGAGACTCCTCATCCCCTGGAACAGGCCACGTTCAGTCCCACAGGTAAGCAGGAGGAGAGTTTATGAGACAACATCATGAGTCACCCCAACTAATGACTTCCCAGGAGAGATGTGTTTGGACACTGAGCCCTCCCTTCGAAACACCGAAGCCTGGTCCTGATTCAGAGACACAGAGCGCGGGGCCGACTCCGCTGCTCAGCGGTCGTGGGACCTCGAGCAAGTCACAGAACCCTTCCCGTCCCCATCTCAAATGAGCCTAATACCTGACTGCTTACATCATGGGTGGCTCGGAAAGTTGAATAAAATATTAGATATGAAAATGCTGGCCGGGCGCGGTGGCTCACGCCTGTAATCCTGGCACTCTGGGAGGCCGAGTCGGGAGGATTGCTAGAGGTCAGGAGTTCGAAACCAGCCTGAGCAAGATCGAGACCCCCGTCTCTACTATAAACAGAAAGAAATTACTTGGCCAACTAATATATATATAGAAAAAATTAGCCGGGCATGGTGGCGCATGCCTGTAGTCCCAGCTACTTGGGAGGCAGAGGCAGTAGGATTGCTTGAGCCCAGGAGTTTGAGGTTGCTGTGAGCTAGGCTGACGCCACGACACTCACTCTAGCTTGGGCAACAAAGCGAGACTCTGTCTCAAAAAAAAAAAAAGAAAAGAAAAAGGAAATGCTTTGCTCAGTGCTATGCAGAGGAAGCAGCTGATCTCCACGATGGGAGGTGATGAAGGATGGGCTGTGGCTCTGGCTGTGGATGCTCTGGCGAACGTGTTGTGCCTCTGCTCCCTGGCCCTGGTCCACATTCACCTTCTACTCTCCCTTTCTCTACTGCCTTCTTGCCCTTCCCGACCAAATTCCGTAGAGGAAATGAGGAGAAGGGTCACCAAAGGTTTTGAGGGTGTAACAGTGGGATCCCAGAAGAAAACAGGCAGTGCACTCAGAAAGGGTTTAACTGAAGAGAGTTTAATGGAAGGCTTTACAGAGTTGAGACGAGGGGTATGAGATCCAGCAAGAAATGTGGAAGCACACAGGGACCAGCAACCACAGGAAGCTGTTACCACCTGCAGGCCTGTTGGCGCAAGGAGAAGGAGCAGAGCTACTGTAGCCCGGCAAGGGCCATAGCTGTGGAAGAGGAGTCACCCAACAGGAGCCAGGGGTAGCCACAGAAAAAAACAGGTGCTGGCAGAATTGGGCAGGCAGGGAGGGAGTCAGCAGACAAATACCTACACCTCTGTCTCCTGCCTCGCCGTCCCCTTCTATGCCTCCCATTGGCTGAACTCAGCCAGGGGCCGGGGGCGAGGGAACCTGGGTCATGCGGTTCTTACAGGGCAGCCTCTCGGGCACAGAGCAGGGCCAAGAAGGATGGAGCCTCGACGGGGGGTGGTGTGTGGACAAGATGGGGTGTGATGTAAGAGATCAGGGCTTGAGTGGTTGGCAGAAAGTCCTGGATCAGTGTGTGGTCAGGGTTTGGCACATGAACGGTCTCACCAGTGGTGAGAACTCAGTCATCTCCTCTTGGCCCAGGGTCCTGACCCATATGGTCTTTTTGTCCTAGCGGAGTCCTCCCAGCCTCCCAACGGCAGCTGGCCCCCAAGTCAGAATGGGAGCAACGCCGAGGCTGCCCCAGCTGTGAACCTCACCTTCTCCTCCTACTACCAGCACTCCTCCCCTGTGGCGGCCATGTTCATCGTGGCCTACGCCCTCATCTTCCTCCTCTGCATGGTGGGCAACGCCCTGGTCTGCTTCATCGTGCTCAAGAACCGGCACATGCGCACCGTCACCAACATGTTCATCCTCAACCTGGCCGTCAGCGACCTGCTGGTGGGCATCTTCTGCATGCCCACCACCCTCGTGGACAACCTCATCACTGGTGAGTGTGGGCGGTGGGCTGCAGGGGCGCCCCCCACCCCCACTTCCACTCTTCAGCTTAGGCCCGAAATGGAAGCTTGGAAGACTGAAGTCACCACTGGGCTGGCTTCTTGGCCAAGATGCCATTGCCTCAAACTCTCTAGACAGTCTGATGGCTGAGGGATTAGACTAGAAATGACAGATACAATGAGTTGCCCATTTTCACTGTGCCAGGCATTCTATTGTATACCCTCCTGACATTATGTTAACCCTAACAACAATCCCGGGGAGTAGGCTTTTTTATTATCCCTGTTTCATGGATGAGGAAATGTGCTCAGAGTGCTCTGTGGTTACTTAGGTAGGAAGTGTCCACGCCCACAGTCCCACACCTATTTCTAATTACTGTTGTGTACCAGTCAGTCTCACTCTCCATGGACAGATCCAGAACCGCTGGTAGGGAAGCAGGTTTCTCTGAACAAGAACCTAAAAATCTACTCATCCGAGCTGTTCTCCACAGAAGAGAGCACTGCCCTGTAGGTAATGAGCTCCCCGTCACTGAGAGTATCTAAGTAGGGACTGGCTGGCCACTCAGGAGGGATTTGGTACAAGGTATTCAAGCAGAGCCAGACCACCTGACCTCTAAATGCTGCCTGTGCATCCTGCGGATGTCAGAATGCCACCACTGTCCTCTCTCTCTCATGGGATTGGCCTTTCTTATAGGATCAGGGATCCTCCTACCTGAAACTCCAGGTGGGGAGGGGCTGGTTTTCAGAGCTCTGGAGACCCCTAGAGGTGTGAGCCTGCAGATTCTGAGCTCCCAGCAGCTGCCTGGAGCTCAGGATCCAGGGCTTGGATAGCCCCGTTGGGGCTGACTTGGGGCAGAGCAGCCACAGCCTGTGTTCCTGTAGGTCTTCCTGGACCCAGGAAGTGCAGCTAGGGCAGAGTCAGCACCCCTTGGCAGTATTGGCTCCGCCTGGTGGAACATTTACTCTCTGCTGAGTCTCGGACGCCATCATCGATGATGAAACGAAAACTGCACGTGCTTCTCCTTCCCAAAGCACAGACACGTGTACTTATGCACACATGTGCAGAGATGCACACCATGCACACACACACACACACCAGCCAACAGTGATAGGGTGAGACCACTAGTTGGTTAAGGTGGTGTCTGACAGCGCTTTTCACACACCTCCATTTTAAAATTATTTGAATAACTAAAATGTTCACATGGGTCATTCATCAAAATCTCCCCAAATTATCCAGTGAAACCTTTCTCTTCCACCCCTGTCTTCCAGCCTCCCAGCTTCTCTCCTGGGAGGAAACCAATGGTGCCATTTTTTTGTATCTCTTTTCAAAAATATTTTACATGAGTACAAGCAAATTAAGGAAATTCTAACTTCCCAGTCAATTCTGTACCTTTACTCCCCACCCCCACTTAAAAATATATCATGTATGTTATAAATGATTCATTAAAATCAACTTACATGTTATTCCATATTAGTAGATAAGAGTTTCTCATTCTTTTTATGACTGTTTAGAATTCTATTGTATGGATATACTACAATTTATTTTTGATGGATAGTTAGCTTGTTTCTAATAGAATCTTCTGCAATTAAATAAAACTTCATACAACTTCTCTTTCTCTCTCTCTCTGTCTCTCTTTCTTTCTTTCTTCTCAGGTGCAGAGGGTTGAATTATTCATGTCCACAGTTCATGGCACTATGTGACTTAACTCTCTTAGGAGGCCCCTTGTTTATTTTTTGTTCATTTATTTATTACTTTCTATACCCCTACCCCACTCTACATCCCATCTCTGACTCACAGGAAGCCATTCTGTTATATTTAATTTGTGTCTTTTTGTTTGTATGCATTCTTAGAAAATGTGCCATGGATATGTGCACATTTTACATTTAAATATTTTTGTTAAGGTGTAATTTAACATAAAATAAAATCCACCTTTTTTAGTGTACAGTTCCACAAGTTTTGATGAAGACATACAGTCATGTAGCTACCACTACAATCAAGATTTAGAAGGCTAGGCATGGTGGCTCATGCCTGTAATCCTAGCACTTCGGCAGCACAGGCGGGGGCATCACTTGAGCCCAAGAGTTGGAGACCAGCCTGGGCAATATAGCGAGACCCCATCTCCACAAAAAAATTTAAAAATTCCCCAGATGTGGTGGCATGCCTGTAGTCCCAGCTACTCAGGAGTCTGGGGCAGGAGGAGAAAAGATTTAAAACAATTTCATCACTACAAAAAAGCTCCCCTTTGTCCCTTTGTAGTTGGCCCCTCCCTCCACCCCCTGGCACCATGGATCTATATTTTGTAGGGACAGAAAGTATAGTTTTGCCTTTATAAGAATGTCACATAAATAGAATCATACAGTATGTAGCCTTTTGAGTCTGGTGGACTTTTCTTTTCCTTTTTATTTTGAAATAATTTTAGATTTAAAGAAAAGTTGCAAAACTGGTACAGAGAGTTCCCATGTACTTTGCACCTACCTTCTCCTAATGTTATTATCTTGAATAACCATAATGTAGTGATAAAAAGCAGGAAATTAGCATTGACATGACACTATTGACTAACCTGCAGACTTGATGTGAATTTCACTATTTTTCCCACAAATGTCCTTTTATAGTTCAGGATCCAATCCAGGATGACACACTGTATTGAATAGTTATTTTTCTTAATTTCCTCCAGTCTGTGAGAGGTCCTTGGTCTTTCTTTGTCTCTCATGACCTTGATATATTTGAAGAGTACTGATGAGTTATTTTGCAGAATGTTGTACAATTTGGGTGTGCTGTAAACATTTTTCCCTTTACAATTTATAAGTATCTTATGAGGTGATGCTTTGAGACTACACAAATGTCTTTTTACTCATTATACCTTTGCCCACTAATTTCAGTGTCTATTGATGATTCTTGCCTATGACAGTTGCCTACGACAATTATTATTGTTGTGTTCCTCGATGATGATCTTCTACTTACATCATTCTTTTAACATTTATTCATTGGGATGCTACTCTATGGTTTATCATCCAATATTACCATTACTTGTTTTGTTGTTTAAATTGCCCTTGTTTTGGCTATTTCCAGTTGACTCCTGTGTTCTTCCAACATGCTGCCATGATTGTTTTTTTGGGTATTTCTTTACTTTCTGCCACCACAAAATGTTACAGGATCATCATGTATGTTTCCTGTTCCATCTCTGTATTAATCGTTTCTCTAAAGAATGATCTTTATTCCTTATTGGAGTTCTTTTTATTGGAGAATGGTATTTAGAAACCAAGATCTGGGTTCTAGGTATGCTCATTGCTACTGGGGTGTCATCTAAGCCCTCTCAAGAACTAGGAAATATATGCATACTAACATAAAGATAGTTAACACATGTATCTTTATTTCTATGTCTGTTCATCTGGATGTCCATCTACACATTATTTACACATACAGACAGACAGATATAGAAATAAAGATATATGTGTTAAATATCTCTACTTATCTATGGATATTCCCTTCTTTGTTGAATCTTAGTATACACATATGTAGTTTCAGTATTGCTAACCTGTACTTCTGTGATTTGGGTTTCCCTGATGTTTTCCCTTAATTAGATCCAGTTTACTCACTTTTGTCAAGAATATCACAAATTTATCCGTGAGAATACAGAATTTGTAAACAGTTCTTTTTTATGTTTAGTCTTATAGTATACATTCAAAATAGTGTTACTTAGGTTAGTGTCTTTCTTTCCTCACCCCCCTCAATGTGGTTATATTATTCATTTGTAATACAATTAGGTTTGTTATCATTTATATTTCACTTTGGGTCCCCACCCCCTGCCCATGTCGTGGTAGATTTCAATTATTTTTTTTCTGAGTGTGTAAGACATTGATCTCCCCTTCAGTTTTCTCATCTGTAAAAAGGGGACAGTAACAGTAAGGTTGCTGTGAGGCTTGGATGAGACAGTGCCTGGTACTTAGTAACTGCGCAGGCAGAAAGTCAACACAGGGGCGCTGTTGGTGAAGGGAGGGCCCCTGCCTCCAGAGAGCACTCCTCTTCCAGGAACAACAGGCCAGAGTAAGGTGGGGCCCCCAGGCCTAGAGGGACAGAGACACCAGGCAGTCACCAGCACATAACCTCAGGACCCAAGATGTGACCAGTGACATGCTGCAGTGCTGATGGCAGGTGGGGCCAGGGCTCCTCACAAGGCAGAAGCCCAGGGATCAGAGTAATGACACCGGTAGGAGGGCTGCACTGCTTACGCCTGTCCCCTGCCTGGGAGTCAGGATTGATTTGTCCTCCACTTTGCTGCCATTCAAATCCCCTGGGTACGTTTTAAAAATATTGATGTCTGGGTTCCACCTTCAGAGATTCTGATTGTAATTGGCCCGGCATGGGCCTGGCTGTTGCCTCTTGCCAAAGCTGTCCGGGTGATTCTGGTAAGCAACTGCTGGCCCAGGGCCTGGGCAGGACTATGGGAGCAGAGAGCTGGGCAGGGCTGGATGGGTCTAAAGCTCAGCAGTAGAAATCACTGGTCAGTAGAAAGAGCATCTGTCTCATAGTCATACTGTCCGTGGGTATGTGGGCCGGTCAGTTCCTCATCCCTGGAAGTGTGCGAGCAGGCCAGGTGACCCCTAGCAGGACATGGAGGCAAGGTACGAGCTTCAGAGGGGACCTGGCTTGGACAGCCCGAGGTCTCTGGCTCTTGGTGGGTGGACATCTCTCACTCTGTGGGGGCTTCTGTCATTGCAGGATGGCCCTTCGACAATGCCACATGCAAGATGAGCGGTTTGGTGCAGGGCATGTCCGTGTCGGCTTCCGTTTTCACGCTGGTGGCCATCGCTGTAGAAAGGTGAGCGGTTACCTGGCTGGACTGTCCCTGGGCCGGCTGGGGCCCAGCACAAACAGGAGCACTGCCTCTAACGCTGGGCCAGCTAGAGGTTGGGGCTGCTCTGTGGCAGGAGGGGCTAAATCCTCAGCCCTAAAGGGAAGGGTTGTGGGCCCAGCTGACCTCTAGACTTAGGGGACCTGCTAAGGACTCTACCACCTCCTTCTGGAAGGCCTGGACTAGCTCTTGAGAAGATTTAATAGGGATTACTGGGGCCTGTGCAGACCTTGAGAGCAGTCCTTGTTTCCCAAGCAGTAGGGATCCTGCCACCGTTAAGTCTGAGCCAGGGAGTGGGAGCTAGGTGAGTAGCTTACAGAGGGGGCCTCGGTATGGCTGGGGAGGAAGGGGTCTCCCTGCTCCTTCACTCTACCCCCACTGCCCCCATGCTGGCCCCTGGCAGTCACTCCAGGCCTCACTCAGTCCCCAGCTCCCCCACTTCTGGGCTTTCAGCCTCAGATTCCATCAGATTCTCTGATAACCATGGATCTGTCAATGTGGCTGGAGGTGTGGAATGGAGCCAGGGGGCAAGGAGGCTTTGCAAACTGTAAAGCACTGAGCCCGTGAGTCTTTCTTGTTGCGCTGCAATGAGTCCTCCTCCCCTTAGCATCGTGTAAGGGATCCCTCTAGGTGCTTCACCCTGGGGAGGAGGAGACAGGCAGGTAAGCTGGAAGTGTCCTCATCACTGCCTAACTGGATCATGGTGGGTATGTCACTTTACTCTCAGCCTCTGTAGTCTCATTGGTAAAATGGCAAATACCGTACGGGGTGGTTGAGAGGCTTCCGTGAGCTTCTGCATAGTTCCTGCCACAGAATCCAAATGCCAGCTGTTAATATCTCTTGTCCTAGGCCGGGCGTGGTGGCTCACGCCTGCAATCCTAGCACTCTAGGAGGCTGAGGCGGGCGGATTGCTCGAGGTCAGGAGTTCGAAAGCAGCCTGAGCAAGAGCGAGACACCGTTTCTACTATAAATAGAAAGAAATTAATTGGCCAACTAATATATATAGAAAAAATTAGCCGGGCATGGTGGCGCATGCCTGTAGTCCCAGCTACTCAGGAGGCTGAGGCAGGAGGATTGCTTGAGCCCAGGAGTTTGAGGTTGCTGTGAGCTAGGCTGGTGCCATGGCACTCACTCTAGCCTGGGCAACAAAGCCAAACTCTGTCTCAAAAAAAAAAAAATCCCTGTCCTCTCCCCAACATGGGCACTTCGTAGCCCTGCCCTTTCTGGAGTCTCCACCTCTGCCCTCATAGAACCCAGTATTTTTTGTATCCCAGTGAAGTAGGCAGCTGGGATGATGGCACTGGGTTCCTCTGTCCACAAGGTCGCTAATTAGCTGGATGATGGGGGGAAGTCCCTCCCCTTCACTGACCTTTGTTATCATCATTGAATGATATGAGAGCTTGCAACCTCTCCTAGTGGTGCCTGCAATATTCTTCAAGACCCGCTTCCTCCAGGAAGCCTTCCTGGACTACCCCAGGATTCTCCTCCATCCATTAACTGCTATTGCACTTATAGCCAATACTCCTTTCTTTAAGAATTATTTGTTCTCTGGAGAGTTCTCAAGTATGTGCTGCTATGAAGCCAGTAGGTCAAAGGCATACAGGTTGAGACTGCAAGGCTTTAGTCAGGCCATGGGAGAGGTAAAAGGTGCTGTCAGGCCAAGGAAAGAGTAGGTAGGCAGGAGGGCAGGACACAGCTTAGAGAAGTGGAAAGGGCATTAGACTTGGAGTCAGCTCTAGACCTATCTTCTAGAGAAGGTTCTGACCCTAAATAGCCCCGTGACCATAAGAAAGTCCCTTTCCCTCTCTGGGCCAGATTCCCTCTCCATTAAACAAGTAAGCTTCCCTAGATAGTCTTGTATTTCCGGCATCAGTAGACAAGGGAAGATATTCTGGGAAGTAGGAGCCCCTCCTTTTCCTCATTGTCAAGCATTCAAAATGTCTCAAGAAGTGTGGTAAATGTAGCCTCACTTAATCTTCTCAACCACCCTACAGAGTAAGTCATATTATTGGCCCCATTTTACAGATGAGGAAACTGAGGCTTAGAAAAATTTTTGAGTAATGTGGCCTTCTGGTTGTTCATGCATTCATGCATAAACCCCTCCCAGGAATACTGAGAAGAAAAGTCACAGCACCTGCTCTCAAAGAACTTGCAGTTGAGCGATCGCCTTTGAATCACACTGCAAGGGGGAGGTTCCACCTCCACCTACATATAGCAGCAGTTCTCAACTCCGCACTCCAGGAACTTTTTCAAAAAAATCAGTAC
This sequence comes from Mirza zaza, assembly GCA_008750895.1. Taxonomy (NCBI): domain Eukaryota; kingdom Metazoa; phylum Chordata; class Mammalia; order Primates; family Cheirogaleidae; genus Mirza; species Mirza zaza. The sequence continues at coordinate 36,909 of VSMD01129903.1, read as the reverse complement.
TAAAACCCCTCCCTAGACTAATTCAGTTAGAAAATTTGGCCCTAAGAAATAGGCACAGGGTTTTTTGTTTGTTTGTTTGTTTGTTTTTAATGCTTCAGGAGAGTCTAATGCACAGGAAGGGTTTATACCTACTGGTCTATGTGGCACAGTGGAGCAAGACAAATAGATTTCTTGCTACGTGGTGTGTGACCTTAAGCCAGTTGGTTAATGCCTCTGAGTCCCAGTTTCCTCATCTGTAATTCAAGGGTGTAAGAATTGCTGCTGAGACATCCTTATGAGGAAATAAATGGTACCGACTTGTCCTAACATGGTGGAGATACTTACAAGAAGGACTTTGGCCAAGATGACAGAGGGACAGCCTGTCATGTAGGCTCCACATCTGACCTCCTGAAGTTTTCTGGAGAATCCATCACCAGCTAGAAATTGTGTTCTTTGATACACCTAATTGGCTCAGGGACAGACTGTGCAGCCCGAGAGCTCTGCCAGCTGTTAGCTAATCAGTTTGCCCCCAAACGTGCACGAACAGGATTAACTGTTCCCACGCTTATCTGTAGCCTCCCCCGGCTCTCTCGTAAAGCCTGTGGTTGCCTTCGTTCCGGATGAGCTGACTCCCGCACAGGTGAGAAACCAATCTGCTCACTTAAAGAGCCTGACTGTGGCTGGGGCGGTTCCTTGAGCCGCCAGGATGCGTGGCAGGGCCCGCCCCGCCCAGACCCCTGCCTCTCCCCCGCCGCAGGTTCCGCTGCATCGTGCACCCTTTCCGCGAGAAGCTGACCCTGCGGAAGGCGCTGGCCACCATCGCGGTCATCTGGGCCCTGGCGCTGCTCATCATGTGTCCCTCGGCCGTCACCCTGACCGTCACGCGCGAGGAGCACCACTTCATGGTGGACGCGCGCAACCGCTCCTACCCGCTGTACTCGTGCTGGGAGGCCTGGCCCGAGGAGGGCATGCGCAAGGTCTACACCACCGTGCTCTTCTCGCACATCTACCTGGCGCCGCTGGCGCTCATCGTGGCCATGTACGCGCGCGTCGCCCGCAAGCTGTGCCGGGCGCCGGGCCCCGCGCAGGGCGGCGAGGCGGCGGGCGGGCGGCGCGCGGCGCGGCGCAAGGCGCGGGTGGTGCACATGCTGGTCATGGTCGCGCTCTTCTTCACGCTGTCCTGGCTGCCGCTCTGGGCGCTGCTGCTGCTCACCGACTACGGGCAGCTCAGCGCGCCGCAGCTGCACCTGGTCACCGTGTACGCCTTCCCCTTCGCGCACTGGCTGGCCTTCTTCAACAGCAGCGCCAACCCCATCATCTACGGCTACTTCAACGAGAACTTCCGCCGCGGCTTCCAGGCCGCCTTCCGCGCCCGGCTCCGCCTGCCGCCGTGGGGCAGCCACCGGCAGGCCTACTCCGAGCGGCCCGGCCGGCTCCTGCGCCGGCGGGTCTTCGCGGAGGTGCGGCCCAGCGACTCGGGCCTGCCCTCGGAGTCGGGGCCCACCAGCGGGGCCCCCAGGCCCGGCCGCCTCCCGCTGCGACATGGGCGGGTGGCCCACCGTGGCTTGCCGGCCCAGGGTCCTGGCTGCTCCCATCTGCCCCTCACCATGCCGGCCTGGGACATCTGACGTGGTCCAGGGAGGGCAGGCCTGAGCGGACAGGCGACACCTGGACGCGATCGCAGCCTGGTGTGGGGTTAGAAAAGGATGCATGGTGCGTCCCTCTCCAAAATAAGGCAGCGGGCAGCCGCTGGGGACACCTTCACCCTCAGATAGAGGCAGATAGGGGGAGGCCTCTCTGGCGTGTCCCTTCTGTGTGGTAGACAAACATCATCTCATTAGATTCGCCGAATGCTTTGGAAATAGGTTTTCTTATTCCCCTTCTACAGATGCAGAAACAAGCCTGGAGAGGCGAGGTGAGGAGCCCAAGGACTTTAGCTGGAATCTCATGCGAGCCTGTGAGACTAACTCCTGTCTGGCTTTTGCCATCTCCAGCTGGCTCCAAAAGGGCCCGTTAAGGTAGAGCATAGTGAACTGTGTAGACCCTAGTTAGGCAGCTGGGAAGAGTTGAAAAACAAAGCCCACCTGTCCTTTGATGCTTTGTGTCCATGTGGTGGAGTCTCTTTTGTTCTGTTACCGAAGCCCCTCCCCTTGTCCCTTTCCTGGGAGGACAAGGTGTGCCCCTCCTGGCAGCTTTAATATGTTGATTTGTCTCCTTTGTTCCAAGAAAAGTCCAGGGCCATTCTCTTCCGGGATGTCGCAGCTGAGCAGCTTCAGGAGTCCTGGGGAGCCCTGCTTCAGCTGCAGGGTCATCGAGGCCTTGCACTCTGGGTCTGAGCTAGAGAAGGGAGGAGGGGACTCCCTTCCACCTCCAGCACCCAGGCCCTGGCCAGAACTCACCATGTGACAGGCAGCTGCAAGGCCATACGGAGGTGTCTGTTTATTGACTCATGGACAAGGAGGAAGGGAAAGCAGAGTGCCAGCGTCTCGCCTTTGGAAACACATCTCACTGGAGCTGCAAGTACCCGGGAGCCTTCCCCAAGGCCTCTCCCCTCCAGGCTCGCTGCGAAGGAGAAGGTCACCAAGAGGGAGAAGACCGCCAACCAAAGCTGTAGCCAGGGTGCCCTCTGGGGACTCGTGAAAGACACACGCTAAACACCCCCCAAGCACGGATAACTCTCGTACCCAAAAGAGGATGGGGACCAGGTGATCCCTGATTTGCTCTTTCACCTAGTAAACCTGCATCACCTTGAAGAAATGCGGCTTCTCTCCAGGAGATGGGAGAAAATGTGATCGCTTTGTGTGATCCCCGCACAGCCCCAGTCATCTGCACTTAACTGGACATTTTCCTCCTCGCCTCTGTAGAAATTATTGTGCTGCTAAACATTTAGTGAACAAAAAAGAAACATTTCCAGGGGTCGGGGCTCTGAGGCTCTGATTGTTTCCTTAATTGACACACAATGACAGCCCTGTTTAAGTTCCAAGTACAGGAGCAGAAGAAAATTCCAAAGCAGTAGCACAATACATTCTCCAAGCATATCCCCAGACACTGTCTCATTTGATCCATACTAATGAGATTGAAGGAGGTGTTGTTCCTGCCATTTCACAAAGTAACTGAGCGCCAAGGTCATGGGGCTACCGAGGGGCAGGATTTGGATTAGATTTGTGGTCTGTTCTTCCCACGCTGCATGCTGCTTTTCAAGGAAGGTGGGCATGGTGGGGAGGAGAGCTGGAAATGCCCCCAAAAGTTTTTTGCCTAATGGTGAATCAGAACACTCATAGGCCCAGAATCCAGGCGCCCAGGCTCTTGGTCTAGGAAATGAGAGTCTTTTGTGTTTACTCTTGTAATTTCCACCCTGAGCTGTTCTGTGTATATTGTCTATACCCGTGTGCTGAGCAGGCTGCCAAGGTCCATTATGACCCTGTCCTGATTCAGGAGTCTGGGGTGATGGATGAAGGTCTCAGAGAGGGTTGACATCCTGCCCCTCAGTGGTATTAACTGGTGCCACACATTTCTGGTGCTGTATCAGTGTCATGTGTCACGTAGGCCCGAGAGTTCCCAGCTATTTACTGGGAAGAATTCTGACTCTAGGCTCCAAATATAGGCTAGAAAAAGGACTATCTCAAACCTAAAATGCCTGTCCCTGTGGCTGAGTAGGAGTTGTCTGAAGACACCTTCTGTTCTCTCCTCTGGAGTGTGTTTCTCCTTTAGCATGGACTCCCACGGCACAAAGTCACAGGCTTTGGGGGTGGGGGGATGGGGATAGGACCAAGGCACTCACCCAAACCAACCTTTCCATCAAGCCCCTTTGTTTAATTACCCCCAAAGATGCCATGCTTTGAAAGGTAATAACTGCCCAAAAAACTGCATAGGTCACAATTCAGATATTTTGCTGTTATTTTTATTTCTTTTAAAAAATCAGGGCCGGGCGCGGTGGCTCATGCCTATAATCCTAGCACTCTGGGAGGCCAAGCCGGGCTGATCCTTTGAGCTCAGGAGTTTGAGACTAGCCTGAGCAAGAGCGAGACCCCGTCTCTACTAAAAATAGAAGGAAATTAGCTGGACAACTAAAACTGTAGAGGAAAAAAATTTAGCCAGGCATGGTGGCGCATGCTTGTAGTCCCAGCTACTAGGGAGGCTGAGGCAGAGGATTGCTTGAGCCCAGGAGTTTGAGGTTGCTGTGAGCTAGGCTAACGCCACAGCACTCTAGCCTGGGAAACAGTGTGAGACTCTGTCGCCAAAAAAAAAAAAAAAAAAATCAATCAGGCTGTACCTGCCCGTTCAGAGACTTCATCTGAATGAAGGCATGACTTGATGCTTTAATGAAGTAGTGAGGCCTTGTGGGTATGTGGGGAGTAAGTCTGTTTCTTTGTGGATATAATAAAATATACACAACATAAAATTGACCATTTTAACCATTTTTAAGTGTACAGGTCCGTGGCATTAAATACATTCACGTTGTTGTGTAACGGTTACCACTATCCATTTCCAGAACTTTTTTATCATTCCAACTGCAACTCCATACTCATTAAACAGTATCACCCCACTCCCCCTCCTGCCAGCCCCTGGTGCCCACCATTCTACTTTCTGTCTCTGATTTTGACTACTCCAGGTACCTCATAACACATGGGGAATCATACCATATTTATTATTTTGTGATTAGTTTCTTTCACTTAGCATGATGTCTTCAAGGTTCATCCATATTGTAGCATGTGTCAGAATTTCCTTCCTTAGAGATGGGTGCAGTGGCTCACACCTGTAATCCCTGTGTTTTGGGAGGCCACAGCGAGAGGATCGCTTGAGCCCAGGAGCTTGAGACCAGCCGAGGCAACATGGTGAGATCCCATCTCTACAAAAAATTTAAAAATTAGGTGGGTGTGGTGGTGTATACCTGTAGTCCTAGCTACACAGGAGGCTGAGGCAAGAGGGTCATCACTTGAGCTATGATCACACCTCTGCACGCTAGCCTGGGTGACAAGGAGAGACCCTGACTCCAAAATTATTTCCTTGCTTTCAAAGGCTGAATAATATTCCATTGTATGGACATTTTGCTTATCCATTTATCTGTCAATGGACACTTGGGTTGTTTCACCTTTTGGCTATTGTGAATAATGTATGGAATTTTTAGATAACTAAAAGTAGTTCCTGAAAATAGTGCCTGTGTGAACCCTGAGGACAGAGATCCAAAGTTGGGAACTTGGGGTCTCTCCCAACTTATCATTTGTGGGTGACAAAGCAGAGGCTCAAGGATAGCAGTGACTCCCTTGTGCCCACCCTAACTGCTCTGAGCCTCTCTTCTGGGCTGTACTTCTTGACTAGAGTGGCTATAAAATTGTGTATTCCACCCCCCCCATGGGATATTTTTATGAAGCTATTTTTTATAATTATAGCTCTATTATCCTCACTGGATTCCTGTGTCCTGACACGTGGACCCTGTCGGGGGCCTCGTGCAGCCAAGGCATTCTAGGGCAAGCAATGTGGACTTCTGATGTGCCATCCTCTGCCTACGGGTTGGCGAGGTCTCTTAAGGTGACTGCCTTTTCGAAAGTGGAAAGTTCGGAGATGAACTGGATGTGTGTGATAGGGGAAAAGGGCCAGAGGCCTGTTGACACTGAGTACCCCCCCAGAGGGGCTCTTGGAGGGACTCCGTGTCCGGCCGTGTGTAGCATGAACAGTTGTTCTCATCACGGGTCTCCACTGATGAATGGCCTCTTGACTTCACCAAGACCACGCAGCACCCAGCAGACCAATGTGAGCCAGAGGCGGGTGCCCGGCCTGGACCCCACAAACCACAGTCTGCCCAGCCCTGTGCTGAAGACTTTCTCTGGGGCCTGGAGGACGCATGAGTTGATCTGGGTTGGAATGTAAGGTGGGGTTGGCAAAGTAGGATGAGAGTCCCCTATCATTAGTCTACTGTGTATTCATCCAAAAATCAAGGTCAGAGCCAAACCGAGGGCTGGATGGACAAGGCATTGCTATTAAGCTCTGTACCTTATTGCATCCGTTTCCTCAGCTCACCCCTCAGAAGTGCCACTGAGGAAAGACAGATGAGAACGAGGTGACCCAAATGGCTGCATTACAAGCAAACAATGTTGAATCGACAAGAGATTCCTTGTTGAATAACCCAATTATTTATGTTCATGGCATTTTATTGTGTTTTTTCTCTCTCTGCAAAGACAAGAAAATGAAAAGCACCCTAATCCCACCATGAGAGATAAGTATAGAGTCATTCTCTATGCATAAGTACCTATATATTTAAATTTTTTGTAACAGCTTTATTAAAGGCATAATTTACATGTGATAAAATTCACCAATTTTAAGAGTACAGGCCGGGCGCGGTGGCTCACACCAGTAATCCTAGCACTCTGGGAGGATGAGGTGGGAGGATTGCTTGAGCTCAGGAATTTGAGACCAGCCTGAGCAAGAGCGAGACCCCGTCTCTACTTAAATAGAAAGAAAATTAGCCAAACACCTGAAAATAGAAAACATTAGCCAGGCGCGGTGGTGTGTGCCTGTAGTCCCAGCTCCTTGGGAGGCTGAGGCAGAAGCATCGCTTGAGCCCAGGAGTTGGAGGTTGCTGTGAGCTATGCTGATGCCACAGCACTCTAGCCCAGTCAACAGAGTGAGACTCAAAAAAAAAAAAAGAGTACAGTTCGATGAGTTTTAGAAATTGTATACAGTTGTGTGACCACCACCACACTGAAGATATTTCCATCATCCTAAAAAGTGCCAATTTATAGTTTATCCTCTCCCTGCTCCTGTACCCAGAAAACTACCCATCTAATTTTAGAATGCCATGTGCATAGAATCAGATAGTATGTAGCCTTGAGTCTAGCTTCTTTCACATAGCATGATGTTTTTGAGATTCATTCATGTTGTAGCATGTATCAGTAGCTCATTCCTTTCTATTGCTTAGTATTATTCCATTGTATGGATATATCACACATTGTTTATCCATTCATCAGTTGATAGTTGTTACCAGTTTTTTGCTATTATGAATAATGCTGCCATGAACATTCATATATAAGTCCTTATACATATGTATGTTTTCAATTCTCTTAGGTAAATATCTAAGAGTGAGATTGCTGGATTACATGGTATGTATTATATGTAGTTTAACTGTGTCAGAAATTGCCAAAGTGTTTTCTAAAGTAGCTTCACAGTTTGCATTCCCATCAGCAGTGTGTGAGTGTTCCAGTTGTTCCACATCCTTGCCAGCACTAAGTAGTAGCAACCTTTTTAAAGTTCCCTGATGACTAGTGATGCTGGGCCTCTTTTTGTGTGCATATTGGCCATTCTTATATTTTTTATTGTAAAGTGTCTTCGAATCTACCTTTTAAAAATACAGTAGAGATTTTTGTACAAAAATTTGCCCTAAATCTACGAGGTATGTATCATGAATAGATGTTTTTTAAACCTGTCAAGAATGTCTTTAAAGCAAGATAAGAGGATATAGTGTGATAAAGGCAAGAGGGCTATTTCAATAGGGGGTTTAGGTGTGGCCCCTCTGAGGAGGTAACATTTGAATACAGATATGAAAAAGAGAGAGAGGGAGCCATGTGAATAGCTGAGGAATGAACCCAGACAAAGCAACATGTGCCAAGGCCCCGAGTTAGGAATGGGATCAATGAAAATGGAATTAATGTATATCAAAATGCTAGTGAATTTCAATAATTAAATTTCTGGTCAACTCAAAACACTCTTTCAGTACCTGTTAAAAGCCAGGCATAGTACTAAGTGCTTTGTGTCTGTCATTAATACTTATTTCTCACAATGGACCCTAAGCTATATGAGGACAGGAGCTATGTCTATTTCACTTACCTTCCTGGGCTTAGGGCTAGGATATTGCCTGGTGCATAGGAGGCACTCAGTCGATGTTAAATGAATGAAGTCATGAAATAAGCAGGTATTTATTATTATTCCTATATTATAGATGGGAAAAGCAAGGCTCAAAGAAGTAACTTACTAAAAGTCATATAACTAGGAGGTGCTGAAGCTGAGGCTCAAATCTTGGCCCATTTGACCACGAAGCCCAGGTTTCTGCCATTGCCCAAGTTGCTGTGGCCTCTCCTTCCTACATGTGGGAAACTGAGGTTCAGAATAAAAGAAAGAGGCTGGACGGAGGTCTCCTATAATCCTAAAAATAAAACCAGCCAGCCACAGGCTCCAGACTGCTATTTTGGCCACAAGACCACATTTCCGTCACATTCAATGGCTTCCAAAGATTTGAGATGGAAGGAATACCAGAAGTTTAGGTAAAAGGTTTAAATGTATTAATAGTTTGCTCCAACACCACCTCAAGCCCTGAAGGCAGCCATGGGCTCCCCTGCCGTTGTGGTCACTGAAGGAGCTAAAGCTGCTGAAATGGCTGTAGTGTCCTGCCTTGAGTTGTTTGTGTTCTCTTGCTAGCTGCAATGCCCAGGTCTTTCAATCCTATCACCAACAAATGATGGTGTTGTCATGTGCAAGCAACCAAATTAATGTGGGTGGAAAAACCCAAGCTTAGTGATTTGGGCAAATTAGTTTATCTGTCACATAGCCAGTGGTGGTGTTAAATCACTCTCTGTTTGAGGAGCAACCACTCTCCCCCATCACCACCCCCTCTGTCTTCCTTTCTGTGTGGCAGTTAGAACAGCCAAGTCAATCTATTTTAGTGACTGAGCAACCTACATTTATGTGTTTTGACTGCCCCCAAAGAAAAGCATTTTGTGTTATGTATTCTGTTTGTCCATAGTGCTATCTGGTGGTCCCTTGAAGCCACCTCTAATGATCATAATCACCTCCTTTATTCTCCTCTAGGCCCTGTCTTTGCAAAATGATCCCATTACCTATGCTATAAATTATGGAAAATAAACTCATTATGAAAGAGTTTGGTGTTTACGTTTTACTTTCCACTGCATTAACAGCTTTTCCCTTTTTGCTTTTTCACTGTGAATGAAAAGTTTTCAGGCAAAATATCTATCCCTTCAACAGAGGTAGACAGTAGTTTATGTTACCACCAACATAACTGCAGTATTTCCATTTTGCAGGTGGGAAATCGAGTTGTATGGAGGCTAAGTCACATCCTTTAGGTCCCTATAGCTCGTAAGTGTTAACAGCAATACAAAATTTCAGGCTTTGTGGACTGCAGTCCAGTGTTCTTAACACTATAACATATTACCTGTTTGGTTAAATCCCCATTTATAAGTACATGAGACAGTTTAGATGAAACTTAAGTCTAGTTTGTATTCACTCAACAAACTTAGTGTCTGTTGAGTCACAGGACCACACCACAGTCCAGTGAGCAGAAACAGAAGAGAGAAAAATCATCATGTGGTTGGCACAGTGCTTTCTACAATGGGGGTACCATGGATGGCCAAAGAAGTCAGGGAACAGCCTGAGGGATGTCAATAAAAGGTTCCCAGAAGAAGCTTGAAAAAGTCCTGAAGAACAAGTTAGAGACAACCACATAGAGAGGAGGGTTTGAAGCAGGAAAGTGATGCACTCAGAACTTCATCTTTTAGAGCTCATGTTGGCAGCATGTAGAGAGTGAGGGAGGGAGATGGAGCTGGAGACCAGTAAAGTAGGAGGTATTTGCAGGAATACAGGTGGCAAATCTGAGATTGGCTAGGAAGTAGGGATGAGAAGGGGCAACAAGTTCAAGAGATGTCTGAGAGATCAGTTCAATGTTACCTGGTCCAGTAGCATGTGGGAGGATGGGTCATCTTCTATGATGCTTTTAGTTGCCCCTAACAGAAGCTTGACTCAAACTAGCTAAAACTAAAAAGGATACAATGGCTAACATAACAGCTAAGTGCAGAGGACTGGTTGCTCCAGGGCCTCAACAGTGTCACCTAAGACCCAGGTTACTGCCATTTCTCTGCTTTACCATCTATGATGTGAACTTCTTCCTGAGTTTGCTTCTCTTGGTGTACAGAAGCCATTGGCAATCTGAGCTACATGCTTTCCTATTTTCATCGAGGCAGAGAGAAAAGGAGAGAGAGGGGTGGGAGAGGAGCTAGGAATCTCTATTGTCATGACCTTCCCTAAGAGCAGAAGGAGGGAGCAACTCTTACTGGCTCAGATTGGGTCAGGTATCCATTACTGAACCAACCCCTACGGCCAGGGCAGTGCCACATTCTGAATCCCATGTTCTGGGACGGGGTTCCTGAACAGTTAACGAGATGAGATTACAATGGCTGATTTAGGCAAATTAAGGCCTATCCTGGAACTAGAGTCGACATCCAATCTCATTAGTCTGGGGGAGAGGGTGAAAGACTATTGAGAAGTTGTATCCATTCGAATGTTTTTCAGCTGTAAGAAACAGAATACTCTGAATCACCCTGGTCTAAACACAACAACAAAGTCAATTTATTATCTTACCTAACAAGAAGACCTGAGGCAGGGAAGCTCCAGGGCCAGTTAATTCAGCAGTTCAATGACATCATCAACAGTCAAGGGATTTCCACTCTGCATCTTCCTTGTAGGTCTAGCAATATTACCTACAGGCTACCTCTCCTCCAGGTTGGAAGGCAGTGGTTGGCCAGTCCCATGACAATGTCCAACAGAAGAGCTGTGTACCACTCACAGAAGCAAGAGAACCTCTCCCAGATCTCTGTCATACTCTCTTCACATTGCTTTGGCCAGAACCATGTCATGTACCTATGAGCAAACCAGTCACAGGCACAATGAATGGAACCACCGTGATTAATTTAGACTAATCAGGCTCTTCCCCTGGGGTGGAGGCTGGCACTGAGTCCCTTGAAGTACATGGACATACAGGGGCAAGTGGATGTATGTTAGAAAGAAGGGAGGGAGAGTGAACAGGTGCTGGGTGGACAACCACCAGTGGCTGTTGCAGAGGTCAACCAGGAGGAGCTAGAGGAACTTCCGGGTTTGCTGACTGGGAAGATATGGCATCACTGACAGAGGAGACTCATTAGAGAGAGGGTGAGCTCATTCTTGAACTTTGTGAATGTGAAATGCTTGTGGACCAGCCAAGCAGAGCAGTCTAGAAGGCAGCTATATATAGGGTTGACAATCCCCTTTCTCTCAAAAACTCTTCTTTCCCTGGCTTCCAAGACACACCAGACTGCCCAGGTTTTTTTGTTCGTTTGTTTGTTTTTTGAGACATAGTCTCACTCTGTTGCCCGGGCTAGAGTGCCGTGGCATCAGCCTAGCTCATAGCAACCTCAAACTCCTGGGCTCAAGCGATCCTCCTGCCTCAGCCTCCTGAGTAGCTGGGACTACAGGCATGCGCCACCATGCCCAGCTAATTTTTTCTATATATTTTTAGTTGGCCAATTAATCTCTTTCTATTTTTAGTAGAGACGGGGTCTTGCTCTTGCTCAGGCTGGTTTCGAACTCCTGACCTTGAGCGATCCTCCCGCCTTGGCCTCCCAGAGTGCTAGGATTACAGGTGTGAGCCTCTGCGCCCGGCCGTATACTGCCCAGTTTTATCTCCTATCATCCCTCTGGCATTCCTTCTCAGACCCCTTCATTGGCACCTCTTCTGCCATCCATCCCTGGAATATTGAGATTCCCTGGGGTTCTGTTCCAGGCCCTCCCTCTGCTCTTTCTACTCCATGGATTTCCCCTGGGTGATCTCATTTTCTTCTATGGCTTCAACTCCCCAAATCAATGGCTCCAGCCAACCTTTCTCTTCTGAGTTCCAGGCCTCACATCTAACCACCCACCAGGCACATCAACTTAAACTTTAGTCTCCCTCAGTTCCTCATAAGCTCTACAAGATCCTCTTCATTATTTGTCATTGACAAGTCTGGATACTTGTTTTTTCTGTCTTATATAATGGACTATGCAAATGCAACTTCAAGCTGTCTTCTCATCCAACTTTATTGCTATCCTAAGCCCCTGTTGCCATACCCATTCTTTAGTCTCTTCCCTTGCTCAGTTGTATTTGTTGTGGCACAGGTGGGCAGGGGAGCTAACCCCTATAGACTAGGTGTCTCAAGCTCCTTGTCAGAGTTGTACAAGATTGTATTATTGTTTCCTATTATTCACTCTTTTTTTTAGAGATGGGGTCTTGCTATATTGCCCAGGCTGGCTTTAAACTCCTAACCTCAGGCAATCCTTCTGTTTCAGCCTCCCAAAGTGCTGGGATTACAGGTGTGAGCCACCTGACCTATACAATTATTCACTCTTTTCCCTGTAATAGGAGCATACATCCCCTCATTGCCAAGATATTTTGGTTTCAAGTCACGGAAACTTCCAATTTAACTGGTTTTTTTTTTTTTTTTTTTTTTTTTTTGAGACAGAGTCTCACTCTGTTGCCTGGGCTAGAGTGAGTGCCGTGGCATCAGCCTAGCTCACGACAACCTCAAACTCCTGGGCTCAAGCAATCCTCCTGCCTCAGCCTCCCGAGTAGCTGGGACTACAGGCATGAGCCACCATGCCTGGCTAATTTTTTCTATATATTTTTAGTTAGCCAATTAATTTCTTTCTATTTATAGTAGAGATGGGGTCTCGCTCTTGCTCAGACTGGTCTCCAACTCCGGAGCTCAAACAATCCGCCCACCTCGGCCTCCCAGAGTGCTAGGATTACAGGTGTGAGCCAAGGCGCCCGGCCCAAATTTATCTCTATTATCTGTTTAAGCCTGTCTTCCCTCTAGACCATAAGTTCTGTACGGGCCTGTGGAGCTACATCCCTACCACCTAGCACAGAGCATGACTACAGTAAGTGTTAAATAAAACTTAGTTACAGATTTGAAAGTTTTCATGTTATAGGACCTATAGGTGGTAGTGGAGGCCAAAGATATATGTAACCTAGACACAGGGTATCTCTAAAGAGAGAGAGAACACGAGAAGAAAGACAATGATGATTACAATGAAGAAATGAAGACTAAGGGGGAGAAATGAGAAACTAGTAGCCAGAGAAGTAGGAAGAACATCAGAAGAGAATCCTCTCATAAGCCAAAGAAGAGAGAGCATCAGGAATTGTAGATATCCAACAGGGTCACCCTCAGCAAAGGGGACAGAATATGGACTGACAAGTGTCATTGGATTTGGTTACAGAGCAAGAAAGATAATGTTTGAGAGCAGATGCACTCCTCCTTTGTCAACCTAATATACTTAAGAAGGTATCTTCCCTTCCTTGTCATTAATTCCTCCAACCATTGGTCCGGCAAAGATTCACTAAACATCTACTGCAGGCCAGGTACTGTGTTAGGCCCTAGGTAGACATGAAAACTAGAGCACGGTTCTCTCAGTACACTTGCCTGCAAGGGAAAGTTACAATGCACCAGGGCTGGGTGTTTTACTGGGATTGGACTCGATTGGTTTTCTGAATACATTTGATGAAACAAGAGCAAGTGTGTAAGTCCAAAGGTCAGTTAGACTTTATTATCTTGCTCTGAGCTGGCAGGAGGCAAAAGGGAAAGTGTGTGTAACACATTATTATTGCATCATTTCTGCCTGTTCATAGGCGGATTCTGGGTTTTTCCAAGAAAATTGGTTCTGTCTGCCCAAAGGCAGAAAAATGACAGAGCAGTTCAATCAAAAGAGCATTACTTTAAAAAATTCTCCAGACTTGATCCTACTTAGTGTTCACTCAGCAAAGATGTTTTCAGCTTTCAGGCCTACCTAGTATTATTGACTAAACTACTGCTCCACTGTTTTTTTTTTTCTGCCCTTGTATTCCAACTACAGCAAAACAGTGTAGTGTAATGTTCAAGAGGTCAGTGAATCACAGCCTTGTAAAAGTTAGTGTGTGTCAGTGGGGTCTGGGAGTTGGATGAAGACAAAGGGAGTTGGCACTATAACTAACTAGAAAATTATCTTACTGGGTTTTCATTGAATACTCATACATCTCATCCTATACAACAGACATTGTTTTGAAAAAAGGGTTTAACTCAAAATATCTTTAAGGCACATTATCTTTAACGTCCTACAAAAACAATATTATTTAAGGAAACCCTGCCCATCAAAAAACTTAAAAAAAAAAAACCACAAAACTAGGCATTTTGAAATGTGCATAATAATTTCCTAACTTGTAATTGGGATTTTGATATACTTTTCTTTCCCACATGTAGGGCTGAATAAGTAAGTGATGCAAGTATCTGCCCATAGCCTCAGTCATACTTTAGTCTTGGGGGTCTGGCCTGACATGACGAAACAGAACTAGGAAAACAAGCTCAGGGGAGCCTATGGCTGAGAGAAATGCCTCAAGGGACACTGAGCTCACGCCCGGACCTTCCCGGCACCGCCAAATTAAGTCCCTGGGGACCCAGAGGGGGTTGGGCAAGGAGGGGGCAGAGTAAATCCTCCCCCACTGGGGAGGCTGAGAATAATAACTACACTTCCCGAGTGTTCACAACGAGCCAGGCTCTGCTCCTGCTCTTGGCATATAGGCTGAGCTAATCATCCCAACAAACCGTGACGTGGTTTTACTATCGTTATCTCGGTTTCCCGGATGTGAAACTGAGTCCGGGAGGTTAAAAGCCCGATGCCATACACCAGAAAGCAGAGCCGGTACCTGAGCGGTAGCCAAGAGGGGTGTCAGTAATATGCCTCAACTAGGCTAAAATGGACGAGAACGATTCTCACCTTTAAGACCCGTGCTTATCAACCCCTCCCGAGACACGGAATTGCTCTGCGGGGAGGTGGGTGTGTGAAGGCCAAAGGTGAGCTACCCGTGTGCGTGATGGAGGAGAGGTCGGCGCTCAACTCCTGGCTGGTCCAAGCCGAGAGTCTGCGCATTTGCCCTCCCGCGCCAGGGCCCGCAGCCCGCGGGCCGCCCCAGGAGGAGAGCGGAGCCGGAGCCGGCCGCCAGCCACGTGGCCCGGGCTCGCAGCCTGGGGCCGGTGCGCGGAGGCGGGGCCCGAGGGGCGGGGCGGGGCGGGGCGAGGCGGGGCCGGGGGAGGGGGGGAACGCGCGGGCAGGGCGAGTGCGCCTGCGCACAGGCGGGGCCCGGCCGGGTGGGGCGGGCGCGCGGGGCGAGCCGAGTTAAAGGCGGCCCTCCGCCGCGGTGGCCGCGCGGGTCTTCGCAGTGCGCAGGCGCGGGACTCTCCTTGTCAGTCGGCGCCGCGTGCGGGCTGGTGGCTCTGTGGTGGCGGCGGCAGCGAGAAGTCTGCGGCACCATGAGCGGCTTCAGCAGCGAGGAGCGCGCCGCGCCCTTTACCCTGGACTACCGAGTCTTCCTCAGTGAGTGTCGGCGGCCCTCCCTCCCCGCCTGCCCATTCATTCCCGGGCCTCGCCTCCCGCGGGCGGGTGCGGCCCGCGCTCATCCCCCTGGCCCCGGCGCGGGCCCGGCTCCTCAGGCCCGTCCCCGGGGCCTGGCCGGCCCTCACATTTCACACTGGCGGGCGGGACGGCGTGGGTCCGCCTCCGGCCGTCCCTCTGCTAAAGGGAAATAGTCCCCTTTCACACGCTCCGGAGCACCCGAATCGGGACCAGGCTAGTTTCGCAGGTGTTCGGCTCGGGCAGGGTCTGATGGGAAAAGGAAATCACTGAGTCACCCTAGAAAGGTGCCTGGAGGTAAAATAATCCCCGTAAGAGGATTGCTAGGTTTGGAGGAGCGGGGGGCGGGGACGATGACTTCCTAAAGACCTTAATTCCGCCTCTGTAGCTAAGATTGTCGGCTCGTTTTACAGACGGGGAAACTGAGGCCCACATCGGAGCTGCAGTGGAGGCGCTGGACCCATCCTCAGGGGGCCTAGCAGTGCTCCTGAGTCTCCCGCCGCGTGTTTTCCCTTAGCGCTGGTGCTGGGAATGCTCCTTATGAAACAGAAAGCTGTTCCCCCCAAGTCAAATAGGTGACGTCAATCAGGGAAGCAAGAGTAAGAAAGTGCCAGGTTTTCACCCTTGCTCAGGAATCGCCGTCCACTGGGTGCCTACCCCAAGTCCTGCACCGAGAGCTGCACTTAGAAGCGCAGAGGCTCTGCAGGCTGGCGGTGCTCGGCAGGTGCTGTGCAGGTGGAGGAAAGCTACCTGGGGAGGGGGGTTATCATTTTTTTTGAGGCAGAGCCTGGCTTTGTTGCCCAGGCTAGAGTGAGTGCCATGGCATCAGCCTAGCTCACAGCAACCTCAAACTCCTGAGCTCAAGCAATCCTCCTGCCTCAGCCTCCCGAGTAGCTGGGACTACAGGCATGCGCCACCATGCCTGGCTAATTTTTTCTATATATATCAGTTGGCCAATTAATTTCTTTCTATGTATAGTAGAGACGGGGGTCTCGCTCTTGCTCAGGCTGGTCTCGAACTCCTGACCTCGAGCAACCCTCNNCCCCCCCCCCCCCCCCCCCCGCCTTGGCCTCCCAGAGTGCTAGGATTACAGGCGTGAGCCACCGCGCCCAGCCTTCTGGGGGTTTATCTTAATTCTCTCCTCCACCCCACCCACACCCACACTGGAAATAGATTATAGGCGATAATGTAGGTGTTCGAAAATGTGTCACCAAAGGCTCTTCTAATATTAACCTCTTTTGAGTTTTATTCGGAAGGAAATGGGCAGGTGCAGTGAACTCTGAGTTGGTGTGTGAAGGGCATGGAAGGGTGGGAGTAGAGGGGACGAATGGGAATGCATATTGAACAAGTGAACAAAGCTCCCAGCAAAAAGTAGCCTGGTGTGGGAGGAAGAGGAAAGTAAACCCTAAAGCTTGCACATCTAACTCTAAAGCTACCAGGTAAAACCCAGGAAGAGTGGGACTCCACATTTTTATTTAATTTCGGAATTAAGCAGCAAAGGCAGTGCAAGAACTTTTGACAAATAACTCACTGAACTTTTTTCTGGAAATAGTGTTGATTCCAGAATTTCTCTGTAGGAGGCGACTACACAAGAGACTCTGGTTTGAAGGTCAGGGGATTATCTGAGTAATTGTCTTCAAGTTACATAAACAGAACAAACATACTACTTTTACTTAGATTATTGGCAGTGAGTATTTGATGGCCATTATGGGAGACCAAAGCTTTTCCTTGACTTTGGCACTGGCTAAGGTAGCTGTTTTTATCAAATAGAAGAACTCTCTGGAATTTAAGAAGTACCAATAATTATAACCTACTATATCATTATCAAATTTTAAGTGCTTTTGTAAAGACACAGATTTCTTAGCATCCTTCCTAAATAGAAGTTAAATTTTTTTTTTTTTTTTTTTTTTTGAGACAGAGTCTCGCTTTGTTGCACAGGCTGGAGTGAGTGCTGAGACATCAGCCTAGCTCACAGCAACCTCAAACTCCTGGGCTCAAGCAATCCTCCTGCCTCAGCCTCCCGAGTAGCTGGGACTACAGGCATCATGCGCTGCCATGCCCGGCTAATTTTTTTCTATATATATTAGTTGGCCAATTAATTTCTTTCTATTTATAGTAGAGACGGGGTCTCGCTCTTGCTCAGGCTGGTTTGGAACTCCTGACCTCAAGCAATCCGCCCGCCTCTGCCTCCCAGAGTGCTAGGATTACAGGCATGAGCCACCGCACCCGGCCAGAAGTAAAATTTTTTTACCTTTATAATGTTAACATTTGTCAGTCTCTGATAAGGGTTGGAAGGACCACAAAGTCACAGTCCACTCTGAAGGGACCTTTATAGGATTGGGGGTGATCACTGTTCAGTTTTGCCTGTTCCACTTTGATTTTTAAACTTGAAGGGATACAGTGCAGACAGCTCTTAGGTTTCCTAAAGAATAGTGAGGAAGTCTTTAGATTATGTTTTGAGCCAGATGCACATGTAAGTCCCCAGCTACTCAGGAGGCTGAGGTGGAAGTGTCACTTGAGTCCAGGAGTTCAAGCCTGGGCAACATAGCAAGACCTATCTATATTTTTAACAAAAGACTAAAAAGTTATCTTTTATATAGTTAGATCTCTAGAATGTAGAAATTAACTTGATTATCTTTAAGGAAAATCATAATCTCAGATGGTGTGCTGTCTTCATGGCATATTGCTTAAAGCAGCATCTTCTGTAATTTAGCATATTGTTCCCCTCCCTTCTCCCCAAGTATTTCATAATAGTTCTGTAAACCGTTCAGTGATGTAAGATCAATTCAAAACAATTTGATCACCTTTTGTATAGTAGGTACTGCTAGGCTCAGGGGATACAGAGGTGTATAAGGGCACTCCTGCTCTCAGTATAGAAATTAATACCTGTTAGATGCTTATGGAATCCATAGGATGAAAACCCAACCCAGTCTTGGAGGAAAGTCAGGAAAGGTGAAATGTACAATCAGTTTTCCTGATGCAAGAATAAAATCTTGGTATAAAAAAATGTGTACTGTGTACGTTTTGCTGTATAATTCATCACAGTAATAACTTCTAATTGATTTTGCAGAAAATGAAAAAGGACAATATATATCTCCATTTCATGATATTCCAATTTATGCAGATAAGGTAAGGCATCCTTGTCTTTGGGACAGTCTTTTTCTTCTTTCTTTCCTTTTTTTTTTTTTTGGCAGCGTCTCTCACTTTGTCACCCAGGCTAGAGTGCAGTGGCACAATCATAGCTCACTGTAGCCTTGAATTTCTGGGTTCAAGTGATTCTCTAGCCTTAACCTCCCTAAGTATCTGAGACTACAGGGATGTGCCACCATAGCACAAGGCTAATTTTTAAATTTTTTGTAGAGATGGGGTCTCACTATATTGCCCAGGGCAGTCTTTAGCTCCTGGCCTCAAGCCATCCTTTCTCCTCTGCCTCCCAAAGTGCTAGGATTACAGGTGTAAGCTACCACAGCTGGCTAGTCTCTACTCAGGTCAGCTACTTTCTACGTATCAGTTTTCATACATGTCTCTTAGCAAGTGCTTAACCCTTTGCACTTGCTTGCTTTTTTTCTCGATTCCTTTATTCTACTCGGGATTTAATTTTTTAAATACCCCAGATTTTACAAAGCACAGCAGTAAAATAAAAAACTGGAGTTTCTTTTCATACAAACTTATTTATTTGGATTTTTTTATATTTCAAATTATTGATACATTCAAAGAGTAATTTTAATGTCTATAATTTTTGCTAACCATGTCAAGTCACACTCGACATCCGAGTGCAAAGGGTTAAAATGGCCCATTGTGCTGTGATTTGAAGGTTCATTGAGTAAATAAGAAGTCAGTCTTAAAAGAAGATTATTTGGTTAAAGAAGCAGCTATAAATTGGAGAAGAAGAAGAGGAATAAAAGCAAAAGTTTTTAAGCTGCCTTGGTTTAAGAAAAATCACATTGGTCTTTTCTGTATGTATATTTGGAACTAAAATCTTAGTACTTCATTAGTGGTTTCAAAATAAAACGGGTAGCCAGCACAGAATTTTGGCTGTGGGATGTTTATTAAACAGTAAAAATAAATTATCCAGTGAGTATAGGAACATTCAGTAATGGGCTAACAGAGTTAAGATTTTCAAATAGTGTTAATAAAGGTAAGTACACAGACTTCTAACAGGAAATGACTATTCTGATATACACCAGTAAGCTGAAGAAATCCAACTTTAGCATACATTGGTAGGTTTACCACAAATTGGTAAGAATCTTTACATTTCTAGGGGAAAAAAAGTCTGTAACTATGTACCGAAATACTTATCATTCTTTAATGGTGGGGTTACCAGTGACTTTTTGTTTTCATTTTTATTTGCACCTTTTTATATTTTTTAATCTTTTAATAAAGAGCACGTGTTATATATACAACTTTAAATAATTATTTTAAAAAACACATTTTTTTATCCTTTCAGTAGGAAGTTCATGCTATATTTAGGAACTTAACACAAAGACAAATATCTGATTCATTTTATACCTTTCAATTTTTTTTCTTCAATAAGGAAGTTTGATTTACATTGAGTACAAAGCTTTTTGTGTTGTTAAAGTCAAAGTCAATAGGTTATTGACTTCCTTAGCTAGATGTTAGTATATAATACATGTGAACATCACTTTCCAATGCACATCTACAATAATAGTAAATACGAAATTTTGGTCTTGTGTATGCTGAGTCTTATAGTTTTTCTTGGCTTTACTGTCAGATAGAAATACACAAATTCATTGTACTTCTACTAGGGAGATTGCTGCAGTTCTGTACTGACACTTGGACACTGGCAGAAAATCCAATTTACTCATTGCTTCAGAGGAGCCTGCTTAAGCTGGGCTCCAGTTGGAGGCATTAGAGCAAACAGTCTGAGGCCAATTATGTGCACAGTTACAGAAGGGACCTCTAATTGGCATGTGTTTTCCTGTGGGAGTCTAACAAAGTTGTATTTATCCAGAAACTCTAATTGGTTATATCTGATTTCCTGGGAGTTGATATGAATGGCAGAATCCTCTTCTCTTGAATTGGCCTCATTAGATTGATTTATCTGTTGTATGATGTATGTGTATCATACTGTAAAACGTTTTACAGTAATATCTCTGACCATTTTGAATATTGAAGAGGTGTAAAGCATGCTTTTAGTTTATTGATGGTACCCTGGCATACAGGTATGGCAAGGAAGGAAAACTTTCTTTTTAAATTACAACTATTTTTTGGTGTACATAGTGATTTTCATCAAGGACCAGAATGATCATAGAAGTTGTGATACCTACTCTTATTGCTGCATCAAGTTACTCCAAAATAGGAAACTGGGGCCACTACATTTTGGTGTTGTATAAAACATCTTCACTCAGATTACCTTGCGACACTGAAGTCTTATAAGAGACTGGTTGTGTCTTATATAGTGGATTACTCAAATGAAGACTTCTGCCCTTGTCCCAGTATGTCCCAGCTGGAAAGCATAAAGGTCTTGCAAGGCGTTTGGATTTTGCCAGTAGTCCAGACTTCATTGGGCCTCAGTGCTTCTAATTCCTGCCTTACAGGTCGGAAAGAGTTCTTTTGTTTTTAAGGAAGTTATTTGTTTAAAACACAAATCAGGGTGTGGTAGACAGAAATTATTTCGGGTTGTAGCCTAAGAAAGAGATCTGATTAATTCAATTTGTTACAGAATAGTGTGATTTCCTTTTTTTTTTTTTTTTTTTTAAATTCCTATGTGATTAAGTTTACATAAATACATTCCCATGTGCTTGGCCCTAGACTTTATTCCTAATATGGTCAGTGATCTGAGGGGTGATAAGGCAATGTCATTATCAGTCTTTAACATATTAACATACCTTTAACACAGCTCCACAAAGGAAAAATGTTCAAGGACTTATGTTCTACTCCATGTCAGGACCTTTCAATGTGGACAACCACCAATTTGGCATATGCCATTAGGTAATCAGTCTAGCTAGATCTGGAATTTCTTGTGACTGAGATACACTACTTGGATTATTTCCAAATCCAGTGGGTGGAAAAGGCAAAGGCAAGGACTCACAGGATTTTTGTTGTTGTTTTTGTTAACTGTGGGAGGGTCCCTGGCTCTGAGTTGATTTGGGGATCAAATGTAAAAGGACCTGGAGCTTAGAGTATCTTCCAACATAGAACTTCTAAGGTACCAGAAATTTAGAAAATCTATATCTTGGTATAAACAATGTTTTCAACACTGGGTAGTAAAAGCTTTATCTAAATCTTAAAGTGCTCAAATGTTGTGACTTAATGTTTTTGGTTTTTTTTTGAGACAGAGTCTCACTTTATTGCCCAGGCTAGAGTGAGTGCCGTGACGTCAGCCTAGCTCACAGCAACCTCAATCTCCTGGACTTAAGCAATCCTGCTGCCTCAGCCTCCCGAGTAGCTGGGACTACAGGCATGTGCTGCCATGTCCGGCTAATTTTTTTGTATGTATATTTTTAGTTGGTTGATAAATTTCTTTCTATTTTTGGTAGAGACGGTTGATAAATTTCTTTCTATTTTTGGTAGAGACGAAGTCTCGCTCAGGCTGGTTTCGAACTCGTAACCTTGAGCTATCCGCCCTCCTCAGCCTCCCAGAGTGCTAGGATTATAGGTGTGAGCCACCACACCCTGCCATGACTTAATGTTTTAATTTTAGAAGTTTGATATTTTTCTATTCCATACCTTAAACTTTCATATTAAATCCTAATTCTGACAGTGTAGGGTTCTATTTGTTTTTTAGGTGACTATTGGGAACATATAGAAACATATAAATATGAAACTGTATTTCTTTTTGTCCCTTCTAAAAGAAGTCAAGCTTCTAATCAAATAGAAACTTAACAATATTTTATGCTTCAGAAACTTAACAGAGGCCGGGCACGGTGACTCACACCTGTAATCCTAGCACTCTGGGAGGCCAAGGCGGGCGGATTGCTACAGGTCAGGAGTTTGAAACCAGCCTGAGCAAGAGCGAGACCGTCTCTACTATAAATAGAAAGAAAAACTAATTGGCCAACTAATATATATAGAAAAAATTAGCCGGGCATGGTGGCGCATGCCTGTAGTCCCAGCTATTTGGGAGGATGAGGCAGAAAAATTCCTTGAGCCCAGAAGTTTGAGGTTGCTGTGAGCTAGGCTGACACCATGGCACTCACTCTAGCCTGGGCAACAAAGCGAGACTCTGTCTCAAAAAAAAAAAAAAAAAAAAAAAGGAACAATACTTTCTGCAGCTTGGTATAAACTTTCTTGGGAAAGTTTCCATGGGCAAAATTCTTAGTCATTGGAAACCATAGAAAAGTTTGGCAACTGGAGATGTAGGCCCTTTTATTTGATTTTATAAAGAGAAGAAAATAAACAGATTATGGTTAGAATATCCTCTTTCAAAATTTAGTCATCCTAAAACTTATCTGAAGGGAAAAAAATAGGAACTTATTCTTAGTTATGCCATGGCAAATTAAGTTATTTATTAACTTAATTGGTAACAAATGGTAGTTTGTGTTATCAAATACAGGAATTTTTTTAACTGCTATGAGTAGAAAAATATGTAACTGGAAAACAAATGAGTACCACTGAAAATCTTATTTGTGTGTGTGCGTTTTAATTGTTTAACTTTACTAGGTTAACTCTTTCCCCAGACTCTTAACACAATTTGTTGGGCAAATGTGTTTTTGGTTGGTGTAAGTCATGTTTTTCTTTGCTGAGTTAAACAATTCTCAATAAGGGGCACAACAATGTGAACTTTAGTCACCTTACTTCTTTCTCTTGGTTTCTCAAATAGACTTTTGTCACTTGCCAATGAAATAATTAAGGAATCCATTTACTTTTTCCTTTTGTTTAGAGACAGGGTCTCACTCTGTCACCCAGGCTAGAGGGCAGTGCTGCAATCACAGCCTCAAACTCTTGGCCTCAAGGGATCCTTCTGCCTCAGCCTCTAAAGTAGCTGGGACTACAGGCATGTACCACCATCCCAGACTAATTGTTATATTTTTAGAGACAAAGTCTTGCTGTGTTTCCCAGGCTGGTCTCAAACTCCCAGCCTCAAGCGATGTTCCTGCCTCAGCCTCCCAAGTAGCTGGGATTACAGGCATGAGCCACCGAGCCCAGGCCCATTTACTTATAACTTAGAGTATGTTTTTCTATAATCATATAACCAACTTTACAGCCAAAACCTAAAAGTAAGGGTTAAGAGCTGTTGTCACTTGGTAAAACTGAATAAGGTAAAATCTTGGAAATGTTGAAATCTGGTACACTGTTTCAACAGCACCTTTATGGGGTAGCACTTTAAAAAAAATTTTTTTTATTTTTATTTTGTTTAGGGACAGGGTCTTGCTCTGTCACTCAGGCTAGAGTGCAGTAGCTCAGTCACAGCTCACTGTAACCTTTAATTTCTGGGCTTAAGGGATTGTCCTGCATCAGCCACCCAAGTAGCTTGGACTACAGGTGTGAGCCACCAAGCCTAGCTAATTTTTAAATTATTATTATTTTTTTTTAGACAGGATCTTGCTCTTTCGCCCAGGCCTAGAGTTCAGTGGTATCATCGTAGCTCACTGCAACCTCAAATTCCTAGGCTCAAGTGATCCTCCTGCCTCAGCCTCCCAAGTAGCTGGTACTACAGGGGTGTGCCACCATGTTGGATAATTTTTTGTTATTTTTTGTAGAGGTGGGGTCTTACTCTATTGCCTGGACTGGTCTCAAACTCCTGGCCTCCAGTCATCCTCCCACCTTGGCCTCCCAAAGTGCTGGGATTACAGGTGTGAGCCACCACACCTGGCCAAGGGAGCATTTTTTTTTTTTTTTTAACACAGAGTCTTGCTCTCTTGCCTAGACTAGAGTTCCATGGCATCAGCCTTGCTTACAGCAACCTCAAACTCCTGGGCTCAAGTGATCCTTCTGCCTCAGCTTCCTGAGTAGCTGAGACTACAGGCATGCACCACCATGCCTGGCTAATTCTATATATTTTTAGTTGGCAAATTAATTTCTATTATTTTTTTTTTTTAGTAGAGACGGGGTCTCGCTCTTGCTCAGACTGGTCTCAAACTACAGATCTTGAGGGATCCTCCCACCTCAGCCTCCCAGAGTGGTAGGATTAAAGGTGGGAGCTACCTCCCTGGGCCTAAAGGGAGCATTTTTAATTAACTATGTGAGTTCTTCTGATAGAGATCTTAACTGCTCTAGAAGTTCCCCCAAAATAATAATAAAAATAGAGCTATTCTTGATTCATATTAGCTTCTTGCTTTATGTCTAATCTCTAGATGAATTTAGAAGAAAATTTTATCATCGCTGTTTTTCTCCAAATTTTATTACAAAACAATAAAATTAAAAAATAGGTGGTGAGATCTGAGGGTGATTTTATTTCTAAGGCTGGTATTTACTTGATTTCTGATGTTATCTAGAAAAATGCATGATGAGTCAACTTAAAGATGCTGATTTCAGCCACTTGTGTTATTCTGCAATACAGCTTATCACATTCCCTAGGTCCAGGGTTGGAAATGGATCATAAGTCATGAAGGGTTCATAAGTCTCTCAATAAAGACACATATAACTTTACTACTGAGGTTCAGAGATGGGATATAATTAAGTCAAGAGTATGTTTCCTGTATATATACTTAGCTACATTAGTAATAGTCTAACAGATTGCCATAGCCTGTTCATTAGTGACTGACTTTGTCAGACTACTGACCTGGTCCACAGGAACACTAACCAATTTGGAGATGAGGCCTATCCTTCCCATAACGACCGCAATATTTGTGTTTAATCAGTGAAGCCATAGGCCTAACCAAGATATGGGAGATATTTCTTCTATCCCTGAAATTATTTTATTTTAAATCTTTTTAATTAATGGAATGGTACAATTTAGATTTAAGTTTCGTATTTCCTTAGAATCTGGACATCAACATTCTTTTTTTTTTTTTTTTTTTTTTTTTTTAATTTTTGAGACAGAGTCTCACTTTATTGCCCGGCTAGAGTGAGTGCTGTGGCGTCAGCCTAGCTCACAGCAACCTCAAACTCCTGGGCTCAAGCAATCCTCCTGCCTCAGCCTCCCGAGTAGCTGGGACTACAGGCATGTGCCACCGTGCCCGGCTAATTTTTTGTATATATATTAGTTGGCCAATTAATTTCTTTCTTTTTATAGTAGAGATGGGGTCTCGCTCTTGCTCAGGCTGGTCTTGAACTCCTGAGCTCAAAGGATCCGCCCACCTCGGCCTCCCAGAGAGCTAGGATTACAGGCTTGAGCCACGGCGCCCGGCCTCATCAACATTCTTGACTCCTTGATGAAATGATTATAAATCTGGGAAGTGAGATTGACTCTTATGTTTCTGACTTTGGGAAGTCAAAGCTAAAGCTATAGTTTGCCTTTCTCCTTATAAGGCACAGGCTTATCAAAATTACCCCTCTAGGGATACTAACCTCCTTCCTTTCTCTAGAACTGTAAACAGAAACCTGAGAGGTTTGATGCCAGAGCAGACTGGCAATCCAGAGTATGGTGTAAATGGAGAATAGAGTTCTGGGAATTCCTAACAATGGGGATACACATCCAGAACAAGATGGGTTAAAAAAAAAAAAAAAAACCAATGGGGATAATAGGAAAATCCAATATTAAGCTAAGTAACAGTTGAAACCAATTGGGATTAAGGAAAGAAGACACGAATTTGTAACTGGGTGGTATTATATTTCTAAAAATCTTATCTCAGTATTTTTAAATATGTAAACACTAGAAATATTAGAATGCATAATGTTTTAAAGTAAAAGATTTTTGGCCAGGCATGGTGGTTTACGCCCATAATCCTAGCACTCTAGGAGGCCGAGGCAGGAGGATTGCTTGAGCTCAGGAGTTTGAGACGAGCCTGAGCAGGAGTGAGACCCGTCTCTGCTAAAAATAGAAAAATTAGCCAGGTGTGCTGGCAACCTGTAATCCCATCTACTTGGGAGGCTGAGGCAAGAGGATTGCTTAATCCCAGGAGTTTGAGGTTGCAGTGAGCTATGATGACACCACTGTACTCTACCTGGGGTGACAGAAGGAGACTCTGTCTTGAAAAAAAAATCAAAACTTAAGTAAAAGATTTTATACTAATGGAGTAACTGGTTGAATTTCTCATATCAACCATGCTGATAAAATCCTAAATATTACTATTGTTCACCTACTGGCATCTCCTTGAATTGTAGTTTAGGAGAAGTAAGTTGTTCTGTAGTGATAGTTCCTGCTAAAAGGTAGTCCCTACTAAAGTGTGAGAACCCCCCTTTTTAATATTAAAATATTTCAAAACATCCCCCTTTATGTTATTGAAGGAGAAAATAATGTCTAAAGGCTAGTACAAATTCATTGTTTAAAAAATATATACAGTAATTACTATAGCATCTATATGCATTTGAAAATGTGCTAAACATTCATTTTATAGACTAGTCGCTCACCTAGGTTTGTGGATCCCAAGCTGTAGCCTGTGGCCTACAAGGTAGAAGTATTTGGTTGGGAGTTAAGTTTATTTTGTGCACTGCTAGTCTTTGGAGCCTGGAAAAGTATCTGGTGTGTTGTGGTTGTGCTCAGTAAATATTGTTGAAAAAAATAAATGTATTGACTCTGCAGCTTTTTGCAGGTACACCTTGCTGGTTTTGGACAGCTTAGTTCTAAAAAGCACCAAACCTTTCGGCTGTTGTAGTTCTGTTTACAGTAGAATTCTCTTACCGTTTTCTGATGGATATTCTTTTCCTTCCCATTAATTACATAGGTTTGTGGTATTAAGTAATGCTATTTTAAGGGTCTGTACATACTTAATTCTATTAGAGTGTTCAATATAGTTTCCAAACATTGAATTAGTGATTTCAGCTCTATTTGCTACTTCTTTCTCGAAGCAATGTATTCATTTGGTGGCATTTTCTTTTAAAAAATTAATAACCAATCTCCTTGGCTTGCCTCTCAGTTAATCTTTCATGTAGTAACAGCTCCATCTTGTGAGCTTTGACGGTATTGCTGCAAAAAACTTGTAAAGCCCTGACTTATTCCTGCATCACAGACCTACAGAGTTTTCATTTTTATACCAGAGAAGTGGTACTAGATAGACGCAGTTCTTGAAAACTTAATGGATAAAGTGAAATTTAATCAAAGATTGACTCTGAGGTTTCTTACCCATGAACAATTCGAGTTATATTTTCTAAACCATCTGGTTATTACTTTAGAGGGATACAGGGATAGAGTAGTTTATTCAGTCCTGGCTTTATATAATATCTCCATTCTTTTGGTTTTTATGTTATATCAGGTAGGCATCAGGAGGCTTGGAGCAGAAACCGTCTCCTGTGTTTGATCAGGAACTTTAAAAAGTGACTAAGATTGTATATTTTTGAATATAAATCTGTATAGCTTTTCTGCTTGGTTAATAGTAGCTGCAAAGTAATTATTGGCTTTAAACCTTTGACTTATTCTCTTGTAGTTTATTAATCCCTGCTTTTTGATGCAAAGTAGCAAAGAGATAATTTTTAAAAGTTGTGTAACTATAAGTGATTTTCATTTTAAATCCATTTTAAAACTATACTTAAAAAAAATTTTTTTTTAAGAGACAGGATCTTGCTCTGTCGCCCACCCTGGAGTGGAGTGGTGTGATCATAGCTCACTGCAGCCACAAGCTCCAGGCTCAAGTGAGCCTCCTGCCTCAGCCTCCCATGTAGCTGGGACTGCAAGCACCTGCCACCACAAAACATTGAAATTACAGGTGTGAGCCACCACACCTGACCTAAAAATATACTTTTTATAAAAGAATAATTGCAGATTTAGTTTTATCTGTATCCTGTGTAAGGGCTATAAACTGAAAAACTACATTTAAAATATTATTCCTTGGTAAAAATGATTTTGTATTTACAGCCCAGTTTTAATTAGAGTTTAGTCTATGTCAAGTCAGTATTTAACTCTGGTGTGGAAAATGAGATGACAAAGTGTGATTTATTTTTTCATTATGTTTTTAAACTAAGCAACTGGGAATTTTCTCACCTGAATATATAATCTACTTTAAATTTAAGGCTAGAAACTAATTATAATAGAACTGCATTTATTAAAATATTTGGAAACATATTTATCTTCAGTGTCAAACTTCTAGTCCTTTTGAGCAGGACGTCAGTTTTAAAAATAGCCAAATTGGGAGAATAATGTGGGTAATTGAGCTGATTTAGTTTTGACATTAAATCTAATGCCTAGGTGATTAGGCTTATTTGGGGTTTGTCTTATAAACTGTCTCTGAAATAGAACCTCCAAAAATATTTTGGCCAATTAATTCCTTTCTATTTTTCTAGTAGAGACGGGGTCTCGCTCTTGCTCAGGCTGGTTTCGAACTCCTGACTTTGAGCGATCTGCCCGCCTCGGCCTCCCAGAGTGCTAGGATTACAGGTGTGAGCCACCGTGCCTGGCCTCCAAAAATATTTTGAATAATTGTACTGTCACTGGAGGAAATGGCACTACCCTATGGAGATGATTGTTTTGAAGACATCCTGCTTCAGAGATACAAGTTCTGCTATGTTTGTTTAAAAACAGTTTACCTCCTTCCTAGAAAAATGCTTTCCATCTCTCAATTTTTATTGTGAAAAATTTAAGCTGGGCTTGGTAGTTCATGCCAATCCTAGCTACTCAAGAGGATGAGGCAGGAGGATCACTTAAAAACAGCAGTTTGAGACCAGTCTGGGCAACATAGCAAAACCATGTCTCTAAAATAAATAAAAATAAACAAATAAAATTAGCTGGGTGCTCAGGAGGCTAAGGTGGGAGGGTCCCTTGAGCCTAGGAGTTTGAGGCTGCAGTGATCTATGATCAGGCCACTGTACTGTAGCCTGGGCAACAGAGCAAGATCCCATTTCTTAAAACGAAAAAAATTTAAAACATATAGAAAAGTTACAAGCAAACATACAATGAGCAACCATATACCTAGCACCTTGATTCTACAATTAATATTTTCCTATAATTGCTTTATCCCTTTATCTGTCATTCTATCTTATTTTATTTATTTATTTTTGAGACAGAGTCTAACTCTGTTGCCCGGGCTAGAGTGTTAGAGTGCTGTGGCGTCAGCCTCGCTCACAGCAGCCTCAAACTTCTGGGCTC
Source organism: Mirza zaza (assembly GCA_008750895.1). Classification (NCBI taxonomy): domain Eukaryota; kingdom Metazoa; phylum Chordata; class Mammalia; order Primates; family Cheirogaleidae; genus Mirza; species Mirza zaza. The sequence continues at coordinate 7,673 of VSMD01129903.1, read as the reverse complement.
AAGCAGTCCTTCTGCCTCAGTCTCCCGAGTAGCTGGGACTACAGGCATGCGCCACCATGCCTGGCTAATTTTTTCTATATATATTTTTAGTTTGCCAATTAATTTCTTTCTATTTGTAGCAGAGACGGGGTCTCACTCTTGCTCAGGCTGGTTTTGAACTCCTGACTTTGAGCAATCCTCCCACCTTGGCCTCCCAGAGTGCTAGGATTACAGGCGCGAGCAACCACGTCCGGGCTATCTTATTTTTTTGCATTTTGTTGAAAGCCCATTGACTTCAAAGATCTGATGCAATGAATAGTTTAATTTTGGAAGAAATAAGATATGCTCCCTGAAATAAGAGAACAAATTAGCCCCTATGACTCTCTCATTTTCTCTTTGTTTTTCCAGGATGTGTTCCACATGGTAGTTGAAGTACCACGTTGGTCTAATGCAAAAATGGAGGTAATGTTGTGTCTTACATTGATAGTAAAACTTAGGATGTTGGTTTTGATCTAGCCACAATGATTCGCTCAAGACTAAAACATCTGAACTCCAAGGTTTTCCCTTGTCTGGTCCCAATCTATTTTTCTGTAGCATCTCCCATTACCTGCCTGTCTTCCCTCTGGGCTCCAGCTAAATTCAACAATTTGTTATTTGCAAAAATGCTCCAAACTTCCTTTCCTCATACCTTTACTTCCAATATTCCAAAAACCTAGAATTACCTTTTTCTTCTTCATTCTCTTTAAAGTCCATCACTGATTCCTCCTTGGTCAACACAGCTGAAAATAATCTTACTGGAATTTTTGTTACATTTTGTTAATGTCTTTCTGATGACACCTAATGTAGTTATCTTTTTGTTAGGGATATTTGTTACGTATTTTATATCAATTAAACTTTTTCACAGTAATCACACTTTGCATGTAATAGACAATTATTTGAATAATTTTAAGTGATTTAAAGGAAAGCTGAAGTTGGATAATATTTATTTTGTTCTTTTAATAATCTTCATATTTTTATTTCACAAATGTTAGTATTCCTGCTAATTATAGTTTTTGCTTTCTGGAATTAGTAAATGTTCTTTTTTTCCTTCTTGATAGTTCCTACATACCTCAAGTAAGCTTAATGGCTTTCCACTTAATGGCTGATTATGGAAACATCTTCATTATAAAAATAGTAGGAATAAAGTGTATCATTAAAGTGGAATTAGGGGGCATGCATATCAAAATTCATTTCCTCAAATCCTTATTTGAATAATATGTCACATCCAAATATATGATTTGAATTTTTTAATTTCAGATTGCTACAAAGGACCCTTTAAACCCAATTAAACAAGATGTGAAAAAAGGAAAACTTCGTTATGTTGCGAATTTGTTCCCTTATAAAGGGTATATCTGGAACTATGGGGCCATCCCTCAGGTATGTCTCCATGCAGTTGTTGAAAATGTACTTTTTTAGCTTACTAAAAATTGGCTTACTGCTGTTAGTAAAAAGATTTAAACACCTTCAGAGACTTTTTGCTATGGTATATTTTAAAAACTTAGAGGTAATTAACTCATTTTAATGCTTACTTAAATAACTTACTTTCAAGATAAACTGAAAGGTAAATATTTACAATGCTTAAATTCAGATTTGAAAGCTTATTTTCTGAAATATTTCTTTTTTTCTATCTAGTGATCATAAGCTATATAAATTCATTCTTTAAAAAGTGAGTGGCCAGTCTATTAAATAGGGAGTGTACATTAATAATTATAAAAGCACTGATTTTTGGCATCAGACCAGGGTTCAAATGCCAAGGCAGCCACTTCCTAGCTTACCTCACTTGCCTCCCTTCTTTCTCTTTAATACATTAATATCTCTTCCCTGAGATGTTAATAGCACTTAGTTCATACAATTATTGTGAGGAATAAAGCACTTAGTACCTAGCACACACAAGTTCTTACCGCCGTTGACTTTTATGAGTCCTGATTCCTTTCTTTAGGTCAAGCTCTTTGTGGTAAAGTAATGAGGGGCTCTTGTTAAACAGTCAACCCTTTGAGGAGGGGGTTTATCTGCATTGTTTACTAGTTTATTCCCAGCACAATGCCAGTATGTAGTAGGTTCTTATTTAATATTTGAATGAAGAATCACTAGAATCATGTTTATTATGAATAAATGACATATACTTAATTCAGGTTTGGCTAGGCCTTATATTTTTTTTTTTTTTTTTGAGACAGAGTCTCACTTTATTGCCCAGGCTAGAGTGAGTGCCGTGGCGTCAGCCTAGCTCACAGCAACCTCAAACTCCTGGGCTCAAGCAATCCTGCTGCCTCAGCCTCCCAAGTAGCTGGGACTACAGGCATGTGCCACCATGCCCGGCTAATTTTTTTATATATATATTAGTTGGCCAATTAATTTCTTTCTCTTTATAGTAGAGATGGGGTCTCACTCTTGCTCAGGCTGGTCTGGAACTCCTGAGCTCAAATGATCCGCCCACCTCGGCCTCCCAGAGAGCTAGGATTACAGGCTTGAGCCACCGCGCCTGGCCTTGGCTAGGCCTTATGATTTAATGCTATGACAATATTCAATTTAGTTTTTTCCTGTTGATAAATGGTTTGTTTTTAATTAACCATTAACTCTATTAAATGGAATCTACTGTGAAATAGCCTATAAGTTAGTAGAACATAGATCAAAACTCACCTACCTTGTTAGGTAATCACAAAGTCATTTGTCTGCCTTAATTACAACACATTACCTTGTACTTCAATCAATTTAGTGTTTGACCTTGAAATAGTGTCGCTTTCGAAGAAGATTGCTGAAATACTCTTCTGTGAGTTGGATTTTGCTTTATTAATATTGACTTTGTTGGATGTGGTCTTCCTTTATACTCCTTTGCTTTGATCTTTTTGCCTTTACTACAGCTGAGTAGGCAAACAAATCCAAGTAATATGTTCTGGTTGGGAGAAAAAAGAGCCAAAACAACAGCTACATTTTAAACCTAACTTCCTGGCAAGCACGGGCTATGAGTTCCTTTGTGAGATGCTCTGCAAGGACTCTGGCTTGCGGTTTAGCAAGTAAATAAAGCCAGCAATTTAAAGCTTCAGAAAATCCTGATTAAACTTTTCAGTCTTGGCTTCTGGTCAGCAATAATATTTTTAACATCAGAACATATTTCCATTTTTAGTGTTACTGCCTACCTACCTCTGTTTTGGAATTTTATTATAAAGAAAATCTAAGCCTGGTGTGGTGGCTCATGCCTGTAATCGCAGCACTCTGGGAGGCTGAGTCAGGAGGATTGCTTGACATTAGGACTTTGAGACCAGCCTGAGCAAGAGAAAGACCCTCTCTCTACAAAAAATAGAAAAATTTGGAAGACATGGTGGTATGTGCCTGTTAGTCCCAGCTACTGGGGAGGCTAAGGCAGGAGGATCGCTTGAGCCCAGGAGTTGGAGGTTGTAATGAGCTGTGATGACACCACTGCACTCTAGCTGGGGTGACAGAGTGAGACTCTGTCTAAAAAAAAAGAAATTATTGTGTGTAGTTAAGATTGTTAAGTGCTTAAATGTGAATAAAGAACTAAAAAAATGAGAAAAAATAGCTAAAGATACATATATTTTCAGAAAGACTCATGAGGTTATCTGTTAATCTCTCAACATGATCCACTTTGTCCACAGTGTGTATGGAATGATAATGGAATGATAAACAATAAGCGTTATTTATTTTTTTCAGACTTGGGAAGACCCGGGACATAATGATAAACATACTGGCTGTTGTGGTGACAATGACCCAATTGATGTGTGTGAAATTGGAAGTAAGGTAATGAAATCTGAGATTTTTTTTGTAGTGTTAAAATGATAATGAAGTTCATACTTTTAAAAATATTGTGAATAAAATATATGAATTTTAGTGAAATAATGATATCTCTTTGGGTGATAAATTAAAGGCTTTTGTTTCATTCTAAGCATTTATATATTATAATTTGTACACTTAAACCTAGTCTGGAAAAATGTGTGTTTGTGTGATTCGAACATATATATAGAAGAACTGGACATGTTCTCCATTGCTTTAGAAGACAGATGATTATTCCTCCTGAAGCAGGCATTAAAAAGTAAAGAAGGCAGGCCAGGCATGGTAGCTCATGCCTGTAATCCTAGCATTCTGGGAGGCTGAGGCAGGAGGATCACTCGAGGTCAGGAGTTTGAAACCAGCCTGAGCAAGAGCAAGACTGCGTCTCTACTAAAAATAGAAAGAAATTAATTGGCCAACTAAAAATATATAGAAAAAATTAGCCAGGCATGGTGCTACATGCCTGTAGTCCCAGCTACTCGGGAGGCTGAGGCAGGATTGCTTGAGCCCAGGAGTTTGAAGTTGCTGTGAGCTAGGCTGACGCCACGGCAACAGAGTGAGACTCTGTCTCACCAAAAAAAAAAAGAGAAGGCAGATAATTAGTCAATAGGTGAAGGATACCAGGAGGCAAATTTCATCTCAATACATGGCAGCAGACAATGCTTGCCTACTGATTTAGAGTGATCAGTGAATTGATCCAAACTAAATAACCTCATGAGTTGGAGACTTACGTTAGGGATTCCTCTATTAAGTAGGGCTGCTCTAAGGTTCCTATTATAGTTATTTCTTTATGATCACTCTCACGCTCAGAGAAATAGTAAACAAAGCTGTAATTCAACAAAAGCTGTAATGACTTTTTAAGTCATAAAATTTTTAAGTTATCATGTGAATGACTTACTTTTATGAATGACAGTGGCTTTTATAAAATGTAAAGAAAGCACATTAAAATATGGATTGGAAACTATAGAGGACTTATTCTTCAGTATAATCAATAGTAATGTAAAAAACATTAATTACCTGGAACTGTGTTACTGATTTTCTTATGACCTATAAGAAAATAGGACCTATAAATCCTGTTTTTCAACCTTAATGTTAAAAGAACTGATGAAGCATTTACTTATCTAGCTTTTAAAAATTTACTTAAAGGCGCAAGTTTCAGGTAACTTTGCAGAACTTGGCATCTTTCTTATTTCCTATTATCCACCAAGTAAAACTTTTCTTTCAAAGTTTCCTTTTATAGTGTTGTTCTGACTTTGGTTATTGACTCTCAGGTATGTGCAAGAGGTGAAATAATCAGGGTAAAAGTTCTGGGCATATTGGCTATGATTGACGAAGGGGAAACTGACTGGAAAGTCATTGCCATTAACGTGGACGATCCGGATGCAGCCAATTATAATGGTAAGAAAATTTGAAGAGTTCAAAGCCATTCTCATTATATCGTAAGCACCACCAAACTTCATCTGTATGATGGAATTGTAAGCCCATGCTATTGAAGGATGAAGAACCAAAGAATTTGACAAAGCATTGTTATTTCTACTACTGAACTTAGGGTAATTAGCTAAGTAAACTTTCTCCTTCATTCCAGGAAAGAAAAAAGTCTAGTAGTTTGAGTTTACTGTTTTTCCCCCCTCTCCTTCCCCATATACTAGCACTCAGTTGCTATGTTTATTTATTTTTTAAAAAAATATTTAATTGGGATATAATTCACATACTCTAAAAGTCACCATTGTAAAGTATACAATTCAGTGGTTTTTAGTATATTCACTAAGTTGTATGATACAACCATTACTACTATCTTATTTCTGAACATTTTCATCATCCCAAAAGGAAATCCTGTATCCATCCATTGGCAATTGCTCCCTGTCCCCTTTCCTTCAGTGCCTGTCAGCTGCTAATCTGCTTTCTGTCCCTAAAGATTTGTGTATTCTGAACATTTCATGTAAGTGAAATCATCTGTGGCATCTATGTCTAGTTTATTTCACTTCGCATAGTGTTTTTGAGGGTTCTTCCACATTATAGCATGTATCAGCACTTCATTCCCACTTTTTTGGTGGTAAAATTCACATAACATAAAATTCACCATGTTAGCTGTTTTAAAAAAAACAATTTGGTGGCAATTTAATACATTCGCAAGGTTATGCGGCCATTACGACTAGTTTTAAGTCACTGCCTATTTCCTCCTTCTCTCAGGCCCTGACCACCACTAATTTGCTTTTTGTCTATGGACTTGCTTATTCTAGATATTTCATATCTATGGACTTGTATAGCGTGTGATATTTCGTGTCTGGCTTCCTTCACTCGATATAATGTTTTCTAGGTTCAGATGTGTTGTGCCACATATCAGTACTCCTTTTTATAGCTGAATTTCATTCCTTTGTATGACTATGCCACATTTTATTTTATCTGTTCATCAGCTGATAGACATTTGAGGGGTTTTTTTGTTATTATGAATAAAGCTGCAATGAACATTCTACAAGTTTTTGTGTAGACATATGTTTTTAATTCTCTTGGGTATATATGTAGGAGTAGAGTTACTGAGTCTTGTGGTAACTCCATGTTTCACCGTTTGAAGAACTGCCAAACTGTTTTCCAAAGCAGCTGTACCGTTTTACATTCTCACCAGCAGTGCAAGAGGGTTCCACTTTCTCTACTTCCTCACCAGCACTTGTCATTTATCTTTTTGATTTATAGCCATCCTAGTGGATGTGTCTTTATTGTTTAGTTATAAATGTATTTTATATATTCTGGTTACTAGACCTTTGTCAGGTATGCTTTGCCCATATTATCTTACATTCTATAGATTGTACTTTCATTTTCTTAATAGGGTCATTTGAAGTACTCAACTTTTAAATTTTGATGAAGTTCAGTTTATTTTTTTTCTTCCATTGCTTGTACTTTTGGTGTCATATGTAAGAAACCATTGCCTAATCCAAGATCATGAAGATTTGTAACTTAGATTTCTTTCCAAGTATTTTATAAATTTGGCCTTTAAAGTCTTTGATCTATTTAGAGTTAAGTTTTGTAGATGGTGTATAATAGGGGTCCAGATTCATTCTTTTGCATGTGGGTGTCCAATCGTCCCAGCAACGTTTGTTGAAAAATCTTTTCTTTCCTTCATTGAATTGTCTTGGCATCCTTGTTGAAAACCAATTGACCATAAGTCTGTTAGCTAGTGCTATAATTTGATTGTCTGAAGTCCTTTTAGAAAAAGCAATGCTTACACCTTTTAACTCCATGTCTAATTTAACTTGACTATTTTTATATTAACCTCCCTTCTAGTTAATGATCTAATCTATTTATCTAGTTATTGAATTAATCTTTTCTTCCCTATCCCAAATGGGTCCCACTGGGCTAAAATCAAAGTGTTGTTCCATAAACATGAATATGGGGGGGGAGTGTCAGTGAGTTGCATTCCTTCTGGATGCTCTAGGGAAAAATTCATTGTTCTGCCTTATTCAGCTTTTAGAGGCTGCCCACATTCCTTGGTTCATGGCCCCTGTGAGTGCCAGCAATGGCAGACTGGGCCATTATATCACTGCAAGCTTGCTTTTTGTCACAACTCCTTCTCTAACTCTGACTCTTCTGCCTTCCTCTTCTTTCTGCAGTATAAGGACCTTTATGATTATAAAGTTTCTGCAGTATAAGGACCTTTATGATTATATTGGGCCCACCCAGATAACCCAGGATGATCTCCCAATTTTAAGGTCAGCTGATAAGCAACCTTTTATTTTTTTTTTTTTAAATTTCAGCATATTATGGGGGTACAGATTTTAAGGTTTCAATAAATGCCCTTTCCCCCCTCCCCCCACAAGTCTGAGTTTCCAGCATGACCATCCCCCAGATGGTGCACATCTCACTCATTATGTATGTAT